>CADDIJ020001412.1:0-129204 GCA_902809745.2 Tetradesmus lagerheimii | reverse complement strand
AATACGTTGGCGATCGCCTCCGCTCCTGCAGTCTTAGTGGTGGGTGCAAAGTGGACCATCTTTGTCAGGCGATCCACAAAGGTCACCACCGCATCATGCCCCTCCTTGGTAACAAGCAGATCTGTGATCAAATCCATGGTAATCTGCTCCCATTTTGCCGTAGGCACAGGTAAAGGCTGCAGAAGACCAAGAGGTCGCTGCATCACAGGCTTATTGCGCTGACATGAGGGACATGCCACAACATAAGAATAGACAGAACGGCTCATGTGCGGCCACCAAAATCTCCTGGCCACACGTTGCAGGGTCTTGGTGTGGCCAAGATGTCCCGCACTTGGACAGTCATGGCACTCGGCAATAATGCGCTTCCTGAGCTCGGGAATTGCTGGGATAGCCACGCGATCCTGGAAGTACCACAACCCATCATGCATCCACAGACCTGGCATCACGTCATCATAGTAGTGATCCTTCTCATATCAAGCCTGAATCTCCTCTTTCAAGTTGCTAGGCACAGATGCCGTAGCAAGCTCAATTGAGGCGAGATCCGGGCGCCGTGACAGAGGATCTGACAAATTCTTAGCTCCCTCCTTGTAAGCAATCTCCGTACCACTGTGGTACGACTCGATCCACTGACTCCACTTGGCCTGTCGTCGAGAAAGATCATGCTTCTTGTTGAACCAAATATGATTCAGGTGATCAGAGTTGACCTTGAAGGGAACTCCTTCCAGATAGCAACGCCACTGCTGTAGAGCGTAGTAGATTGCAAGCATCTCCCGATCTCCAGTGGGGTAGTTGCGCTCTGTTGGCGAGAGCTTCCGTGACAGATAAGCCACGGGTTGCAAGCCCTTGCCCTGATTTTGAAGTAGTACCGCTCAAAGCGCAAACTTGGAGGCGTCGGTGTAGACCTCATAAGGCAAGCTCGGATCAGGCGTCACCAGTACAGGTGCGGACACCAATGCCTTCTTGAGCTCGTCGAAGGCCCGACCTTCTACATCATCCCGCCAGTGCTACTTGATGCTCTCCTTGGTGAGCTCCGTCAACGGGTACGCCTTTTGAGCATAGTGCTGAATGAAGCGCCGGTAGTAACCAGTCAAACCGAGAAAACCTCGCACTTCGCGCACAGTGCCAGGTGTCGGCCACTCCGTAACCGCTGCCACCTTCTTGGGATCTGGCTTAATGCCGTCGGCACTGACGACATGTCCCAAGAAATCGATTTCGCTGAGCCCAAATGCGCATTTGTCAAGCCCCACATAAAGCTGATTCTCCCTCAAAACCGCGAGTACCTTAGCCACGTGCTCCAAATGCTCCTCAGGTGTTTTGGAAAAGATCAAGATGTCATCAAAGTACACCACCACGAACTTATCAAGATATGGCTGCAAAATCTTATTCATCAAATGCTGAAAAGTTGCGGGTGCGTTGGTCAACCCAAAAGGCATAACCTTCCACTCGAAGTGACCATAACGCGTCCGGAACGCGGTTTTTGGCACATCTTGCTCAGCAATGCGGATCTGCCAATAGCCACTTTGAAGATCAAGCTTGCTGAATATCGTCGCCCAATGAAGCTGATCCATCAGCTCGTCAATGCGAGGCAAAGGATAGCGGTTTTTCACCGTTATCTTGTTCAGCGCCCGATAGTCAATGCACATACGAAGCTTACCACTCTTCTTAGGAACAAAGAGAATGGGTGCTCCATACGGCGACTTGGAAGGTTGGATGAACCCCATGTCAATCAGGTCCGTTAGTTGTTGCTTGACCTCTGCCAGCTCCAAAGGGCTCATGTGATAAATACGTAGGTAAGGGGGCTCGGCACCAGGCTCCAGCTCAATCTCATGTTCCACACCTCGGGATGGAGGTACACCTTTTGGCAGTTTGCCAAAGATGGCTGAGTACTTGTGAAGTACCCCCTTCATCCGTTCAACCCACTCAGGATCCCCCGAAGGAAAGGAGAGGTCATCTATCGCACGGATAGTTGGGTCCTCCTCAACCTCCTTGAGGATGGCAAGGTAAGCAATTGCGCCCTTGCGTAACTCCCGCTTGAGTTGAAGTGCAGACAACAAACTGACACCGGGAGTTGTCCTCTCGATGTTAGAGGGTTGCTGCAAGGTGTATGTGACGTCCCTCTTTTCAATGGTGTTGGTGTTAGACACCCAGTCGATGGCAGGGTTGTGAGCAGTCAACCAAGGCTTGCCAAGGATGATGTCGTATGGTGCCAGCTGAGTGACGGTAAAAGGCCTCCGGTCCTTGAATTGTCCAATACGGAAACGTAGGTCAGGCACGACCGTCCCGCATCTTGCAGTGAACCGTTGGCGAGCCTCACTTGACGTCGATGGAGCTTGAGAGTAGGCAATCGGAACTTCATCACCACCCTCGGATCGATGTAGTCCTCACTCGCACCTGAGTCTACTAGCACATCAAGCACCTCGCCGCGGCACTTGGCCTTCAGACGAATGAGCTCATGGCTAGCGGGCTCAAGACCACCTAGCTCCATGGCGGTGCACGAGTCTTCGGCCTCGGGTGCAGTGAGTGTCTCCTGCTCCTGCTTCGCTGGCAACTCCTCCTCCCATGGCCTTGGCTTCACTCCTGTGTTCACGGGCGGATCCCACAGGATGATCACCGGCCATTGAGAAGCTTGCTCCACCCACCTGTCCCCGGATGGGATAGAGAACAAGCCCTCCGTTCCCGCAGGGTACTCGTGAATTACCCTCATCCCCTGCGTCAGCTTCCACCACGGCTTCCTGTCCCACTTGGGCAGGATAAACACGCCGCATGTCGTCTCCGGTGCGGTCTTCTTACAATCCAGGTAGTGCCTCAGATATTGGCCAGCATGCCGGAAAGGCACATTCAGCCATACTGACTCGCCGCTGACATTAGCCTTGCGGAAGTCAGTGAAGCCCTTGTAGAACTTGTCAGCCTGGGCAGTCTCCTCACGTGCGCAGGCGTCCACTGAGAATGGCCCGTAAGCATCGGCATACTTGACCTTCTCCAGGCGGTTGAACAGCCAGTAGGTACAGTCCCGCAGTCGTCCACAACGACGGGTACCCGCTTTTCCCTGGGCTGCACTGGATGCTCCAGGCTCACTAGGCCTTTGTGAGCCTTCTACCTGGCGTGAGTCTCTCACAGGCGCACGGGGCTGAGCCTGCTCAATGCGCACAGTACGACCCACACTACTGCACGCGCCCTTCAGTTTGACCGTGCAGAGGTGTCCCCATCACGCTGCTTGTACGCTTGCAGCTTCTTGCAATCCCGCCGCTTGTGCCCTGGCTTGCCACAGTAGAAGCACTTGAGCGGCTGGTTCCTGGGTTTCTGCGGCTCCATTGCTCCGAGCTCCATGGGTGCCGGTCCGCCCCTTGCAACCGCTCCACGGTTGTTGCTGCTCATGTTGACGAAGCGGCTGTTGCCGTTTCGACCACGCTCCCACACCATCGAGTCTGCCTTAATGGCAAGCTCCACGGCGTCATGCAGTGTGGTTGGCTGCTGCAGCTTGACGTGAATGCGCACCTCTGGCTTCAGACCGCGGATGAAGCGATGAATGCGGTCGTTCTCGTCCATGTGCGGCAGCTCCAGCATGTAGGTGTTGAACTCCTGGGCATAGGCGAACACGCTACGTGTTTGGGTGAGCCGGTCAAGCCTCTCCCGCGCGTCCACCTCTGGGTCAACAGGGGTGAAACGGGCGATAAAGGCCTTCTTGAACTCATCCCAAGAAGCGTAGGGCTGAGCCTTGCCCACCGCCACAGCCTGCTCATGCTGGCGGTACCAGTTGAGGGCTGAGTCCTTGAGGTAGGCCGCTGCCACCGTCACAATGGAAGAGCTGCTGAGGTTGGCGCCTTCGGCCGCAAGGTACGTCTCCATCTTGTGGCACCAATTGACAGGGGTAGGCTGCCTGCCATTGGTCTCTGGTGGCTTGGGGAGCTTCAGCTTGCTTGTAGGCACAGCACTGGTCTGCTGCTGCAGCATCTGCTGAAGCGCGTGCTGAAGCTGAGCCACCTGCTGCTGTAAGGCCAACATCTCCGGCGACACTCCAGATCCCTCCATGGCTGCTTAGCAAGCGGACTCACAATCAGAGACGCCCTTGGCCTTGGCCTCCTTAGTGATGTGCTCCTCTATTGCCGTGTGAAGAAGATTCCGGAGCTTCTCCTGGTGTGCGCGGGCTCTGCCGCCTGGGCTGCCCGAATGCGCGCACAAACGTCTTTTAAAAGGGATTAGCTTGCGCACCTCCTTCTTGAAGCACTGGGGCTTCACGGGCGTGGCTGAGGTTTGGTGAGGATGTTGAGAATCTTCCGGATGCGCGGAGAGTAGGTTGAAGACTTGGGAATTTTCTTGGCTGGATGCTTCTTGATGTTAGTGGAAGGCTTAAGGCAATGATAGTCGGTCTTGGCAGGAAGGTTCCGGATAGGAGTAGAAGTGACGAACTCCACGCCGTTGAGCTCAAAGGTTGTCCGGAACTTGGCGACGCTTGGGTGCGAGGGAGGCTCCAGAAACTTCACCTTGGGTGCAGGCTTCTCCGGATTGTACTTGCCTGGCATATGCCGGACGCTTGTAGAATCTCCAGGACTCCTCGGTGTTCGTAGACAATCTCAGCTACCACTTGTCACGCCTTGTCGGCGGATCCTTTGGCAACTAAGGTCTTCTATAGCGATTCGACGTAGGCCGTAGTTGTATAGAAGGCTCAGTTAGTTACCAAGGGAAGGCTTCACACAATAGACGAGGCTACGAGGACTTGAAAGGTCTGATGGAAAGACTTCTTAAGTGAATACTTCTTGTTGAGTGAGGAGAGGCCCCCTCTATTTATAGCCTTGGCGAAAACCTACAACGCCTCCTCAACTGCCTACAATTGGAACATTCTGGACCAAGGAAGCTTCTAGACAATCCTAGAACATACTACTTCCGGAAACATCTACATCCTTCCGGAGACTTCTAGAACTTCGGGAACATCTGGAACCTTCTGAAAACATCCAGAACCTTCTAGAGCCTTCCAGAAACTTCCGGTTCCTTCAACCTTACATCAGCTCAGCATCCCAACTGAGGACCCTGCTGTGCGGCTGTCGGTTGTGGAATTTTCCTGTCTGGATGGCGTACTCATTGCAGCACTGCCTGGTTTCCTGGTTTCCAAATGCATCCGCACTCTTTGCACAATTTGGATGCTACTCAGCATGCTTTGCATCAGCTGATTGTCATGTTGTGACATTTTGCTAGCTTGATGAGAATGTTTGCGCATCATATCATTGGCAGAGTGCCTGTGAGACCAGGCCTTCCTCTTGCGATTGTTTCTGAAAGGGTTGCTGAGCAACGATGCAAGGGTGAAGAAGGTCATGAGTTGGTTCCCCCTTTTCAGGCATAGGTGAATGCAGCATACCAGACTCGATGCTTTACATTGCCTGGTCACTGCTTCTTATACTGTATCTGTGTCGCAGACATTCAGACATTCAATGACTGGTGCTGACTGTGCCGGCGGCTTGCGCATGCCCTCACGGCACCTGGACAGCTTTCATAATCTTTGGGGTGTGTTCCAGTGTTGGATTCCGCGCTGCACGGGTTTGGCGATTGATGGGCAACCTGTTTGGGATTTGCTGCTGAGTGTCGTCATTGACATGTGCAGATGCTGCTTTGGCATCTTGCATAGCATGACATGGCAAACACAGTGCCTTGGGGTACAGCTACTGGGTGCTTTGTTTGGGTTGCATGCACACTTGTGCGATTGTAGTGCCTGGGTGTGAGGCCTGCAGTACATGCACAGCGGCATGCGGGATTCGGCTGCCGGTTGAGCAGCATGGCACCTGCCATATCCATCAACACATTGCGTGCATGCACAGGGGATCTGGTGCACAAGAGCCATATTGGGAATGCATGGCGTGGAGCAGACGGTGACCAGGGGTCTGTTAGTAGCCGTGGCAGCTTCGCCTGGTGCTGCTTTGGTTTGCTTGTGCAGATAAGCGGCTGGTGCTTGGCACGGCGCTGCTGTGCAGGTGTTCAGTCCAGATTGTTGCACTGCACCTGTGGCTTTGTAGGTCGGCTGTTGCTAACGGTGGACAAGGTGCATCAAGAACTGTCTCGGAGATGTCACTTTGTTTGGTTAGAGGGTTGCAGTTCCAATGGGCAACGCACGCGTTGATTGACGATCAGCATGGACACTGACGCGTGACTTGCATGGCATTGGCCTGCGGCTGGCAGTGGTTGGCGTTGATGCTTGTTCAGTTCTTGTCGGGTGCTTGCTTTGGTGTGGTGGACAGGGGATATGGGTGTTGCCTGCATCACATCCAGCAGATGATGATGAAGATAATGATGACTGCACCTGTGCATTCAGGGGCAGGCCTGTCCCGCATGCACGGCGCAGAAACAGCTTGACTGGTTGTTCCGTAGGGGTGGACGCCTTTTGGAGTGCATTGCGTACAAAGTGGATGCACAATAATGAGTGCGGGCTTCCAGAAGACCGGCTGTGCTGTTTGAGACAGTTGTATGTGCCTGTGTGCCTCTAGCCCAGGGCAGCGGCAGTCGCACCCTCCAGGGCTGCAGGTTACGAGGCAGACTTGGTACCGCTGCACCTGTGCTTGTCGTGCATCAAGAAAGAGCCCAGTTCTTTGCACACTGCTGCCGTATGCACAACGTAATGCTGCAGGCTGCAGCAAACATGCAGCAGGAACATCTCATGTTGCAGGCTACAAGCCTGGCAAGTGCAGTACACGGAATTTTAGCAGTATTGTGTCTTGCCGCATCATTTGCGTGCTTGACGAGTATGTTGACGTTGGCTGGGCTTTGGCACTGCTGTTATGTCTTACTGCTTCACGTACAGCTGCACGATGCGGTCCATGTGCACATGCATGTGCACGGGTCGGCAGGCGCACCGCTGCACGGGGTAACTGGAGGTATCGCAAGCACAGCATCTTCATCGTGCTTCGGCTCTTGTGGCAAGTGTCCGGATGACACCGTGCGACAACACGGCCACCATGACATCATGATGAGGTGGTCATCACAGGCCTTCAAGGCTGCGCATCGATACACAGTTTTACTGTGCATTGCTCGGTGTGCGCAAGCAGATCATCGTCATCAGATTACGCAAGGTTACTCCCGCCCAAATCTACGACGTATCTCGGCGTGTGGTTGCATTGGCAACCTCTGCAGCCATAACTTCCCATGCTCGTCCACTGGCCTCGCAGTCATGCTTTACCAGAGTATGCGGCTCTACTTTAGCCAGAATGCAATCGATCATTCATCTAAAATAGCTGCCAAGGGCGCAGCCTCCTGTACAGCACCTAGCAAAGTGCTATCACACAGTAGCTTGAACTCAATCCACCACATGGCTCAACCACAGCAAACAGTAGCCTGGTTTGATGGTATTGCATCACGACTCTGGCCTAGCCGCCTGCCTTTACAGCTTCAGAGCAACTTCCGGGAGACGAGGGCCAGGTGACAAAAGCTGCTGTCATGCGCTGCAGAACAGTAGGCCTTGATCCAGTGCACAAGATTGTTGTGATCTGCCCATAGCTGATCTAGCAGCCAGTATCTTCTGTTACCTTCATGTGTGTGCAATAGGGCTCGTTATGGATAGACAACCAGTTGGCACCTCTTGGCGCTGCATGCTGTTACTACAGTACAGCAGGAGGCACAGCACAGCATTGGACGTTAGCTACGCCCAGCCGCCAGAACTACAGCGCATGCATCCACAACATGCACTGCTATATCAATTATTTTCGACACATCCTTTGCCACGTCCTGCAGGTACTGGTGGCTCAGGGACATAGTCAACTTCCTCAACTTTGCCCTTGTGGCTAGCCTCCTGTACGATTTCGCCACATGCTACCTCGATGCTCGCGCCATCGTCCTGCAAGGCACCAACAGCAGCAGCAGCAGCCGTATGGCCAGCAGCAGTATCGCTACCAGCACTGCTGCCTGTTTCGGCAACTCCAGCGCCTTGCAGCCCAACCAGAGTACCCCACTCCATGCACCTTCGCTGCTAGAGTGCAGCAAGCTGCGCTTGTTCCCATCCTGCAGTATTCCAGCAGACCATGCATGGCCCGCACAGCAGCAACCACCCCTTGCACGCGCTGATAGCTTGGGAAGTGGCAGCACACTGCTTAGATGGGCTACTGCTTGCGGTGCTGCTGCCGCCAGCAGTGTCAGCATGGGCAGGCCAGCGTGCTCGCAAGCGCTTCCTGCAAACTCTGCAAAAGCAACAGCAGATTGACGCAGCTACAGCTCAGCGTATCGAAAGGGAGCACTTGCAGCCTGCAGGGGCAGCAGCAACGTATGCTGCTGCGGGCGATGCTGCAGCATCTAATGCTATCAGCAGCAGCAGCTGGTTCAGCAAGGTTGCATCAGTAGCAAAGCGTGGTATGCAGCGGTTCATCAAGCAGCGCCAATCCAGTGGTGTAGCATGCGAGCTGGCAGCTGCTGCTGCTGATGCAGTTGCTTTTGGACCTACAGAAGCAACAGACGCAGCCACCCCCAGCAACGCGAGCAACACCCCAAATTCCGGCAGCCACAGCAGCAGCGACGACTTTGCTTCCGACAGCACTGCAGATCCCATCCAGCTGCCAAGCATCGACAGCAACACCCGCACAAACAGCAACATGGCGCTAGCGCCTGCCACACCTGCATCATCAGAGCCCTTGCGTGTTGCAGCTGTTCGGCAGTCCATTGATGACGACAGACGCAGGCGGAGTCTAGCACGCAACAGCTCTAGTCAGTCCGGTGTGCATGCAGCAGCTGCAGCTGCTGCTGCTGCCCCGTTTGGCTCTTCTGGTTCAGTCAAAAGCAGTCCAGCAAACTCAGCGCTGTGCAGCATTGGCTCCCAACCGTCTAGCATGAATGACGCTGCGCGCATTAGCAGCCTCAACAGCAGCAGCAGCAACATGCGTGGGAGGACCAACAGCGGCAGTGAGTCTGGTGGCAATGGGAGCAGCAGCAACAGCAGCCAGCAGGCAGGTGGCAGTGCAGGAGTCTTACACCAGCAGCAACAGCCAGCAGCTGTAGCAGCAGCAGCAGCAGCACCAGTGCAAGCGCTGCAGGTTAATTGCTCTTCGCCCCATGCACCCAGCAGCTCACTATACCAGAGTCCCCTTGAGACAGTTGTCATTAGCTTCAAGCTAGCTGGCCCAGCCAGCAACAGAAGCCTTGCTGCTGTTACACCAGCAGCAGCAGGAGCAACAGGTGCTGCACCTGCTGGCCCAGTTGCAGTAGAGGTGGGTTGGTTTGGCAGCAGTGTTGCTGCTGCTGCAACGTTGCAGCAGCAGCAGGGTCTGGCTGGTACTGGAGCATCGAGTCAGCTGCGAGCAGACATAGAGGCTGCTGTGCATGCTGTTGTGGCGCAATCGCAGCTGCAGATCTTGACAACGAGTGTCAGCTCCTTCCCCGGCTGTGTGCATGTTGTTATGTCTGTTAGCCTTGGCACAGCAGAGATGCTGCAGCAGCTTGCAGCAGATGCAGCTGCAGCAGCCAGTGCTGCTACTGCAGCTGGCAGTAGCGCCGCATCCAGTGACAGTGCAGCGTTTGGTGATGGGAATGCAGCAGCAGCCACAACAGCAGCAGCGAGCCCCCTGGCAGGCCAAGTCAACTGGGACCGCGTAGTGCAGGAGCTGCAGGGCCGAATCCTGCAAGCAGCAACACAGCAGCACAATACCAGTGCTGCAGGCCCTGCAGACCCCGCAGGCAGTGAGCCCCTGCAGCTTCGCTACATGATGGTGCAGGACAGCACAGCGCAAATCACCCACTGGACGTGGCAGGCTCCTGGTACTGCTGCTGATGCAGCTGCAGCTGCAGCACCCCAGGAGGCTGGCAGAGCTCCTGCTGCTGCAGCAGCAGCAGTTGGTGAGGCCAGTGGCCAAGCTGAGGCTGCAGATCCAGCAGTTGCAGCAATCGGTGACATCATCGGCCCCGCATCTATGATTGATGTACGCCTCAGTGACATCAGCAGCCTCAGCAGCAGCGATGTGCGTGTGACAGTCGCCAGCGGAGACAGCGCATCATCTGCTGCGGGGTTTCCGCTGACACTTAGTGACGTACTGGCAGCAGCTGGCAATCCTGCTGTGCAGTTCAGCTGTATTGGCAGCAGGATCGTGAGCGGCGCAGACGGCCGCACTCTGATGACGTCTGCTCCGCTGTTAGCAGCAGGAGGTGCACCAGTCAGCAGCAGGACATCTGGTAGTAGCACACCATCGAAGGCGAAGGTTTTGGCAGGGGTATTAGCACGCCTCCTGCTCAGCTGCGGGTAGGAAGGAGCGGCTCGTCTCCGTCTGCTGCTGCATCTATGCTAGCAGCTGCTGCGCAGGCTGCAACTGCAGCGGCAGCAGGGGAGCACGTGCGGGTGACAGCTGAGCCGTTTGGTGTTTCACCTGGCTGGTCTGCCCAGCAGCATCCAGCAGCAGCAGAAGCACAGGGAGGACGTGGGTCGCGTCATAGCAGCAGCAGCAGCAGCAGTGATGATGAGGATGCAGACAGTAGCACTAGCATGGCTTATGCAGTGGCTGCTGCACCGCAGCAGGCTTCACCAGCCGCCACCAACTTACTAGCTGCTGTGTGCAGCTGTGCACACGCAATGACCCTCACCAACTTCACCCTGCCTAATGAGCAGTACTACCCTGCCATCGACTCCCCAGGAGCAGCAGCAGCAGCACGTGCAGATGCAGCAGCAGCAGCAGTGCACAGCCGGCCCTCTAGTCCTGCTGCACGTCCTGCTGTAGTGCTCAAGGTGCCTGACACGCTTGCACCTACCTTAGCAGCACAGGGAGCGGGCTTACGCATTGTGATCACAGAAGCAGCAGGGGCAGCCACGGGGCTAGCAACAGCTACTGCAGTCGCTGCTGCTGCTGCAACTGCAGCAGCAGGAGGGGACACTGCGGGCAGTGCACAGCTGCCAGCAATCCTAGTTGACACGACGTTCTGGCCCAGCAGTGATAGGCGCCCTAGCAGCCCTCTCCTAAGCTCCTCTGGCAGCAGTACTCCTACCACAACCAGCAGCAGCAGCAGTTCAGTGAGCGTCAGCTGGCCCGCCACAACAGAGTTTTGTGTGAACGATCTGCTGCTGCAGTTTGCGGGCAGGGGTTGGCAAAGCCATGTGCAAAGCCATGTGCTGGCACTAAACGTGCTGGCAACACCAAAGCCAACAGCAGCAGCAGTTTCAGACACAACTCCAGCAGCAGCAGCAGCAGGTGGTGGTGCAAGTCCGTTTGTGAGCGAGTTCCTGCTGCTGCAGCTGCCGCTGCTGCTGGTGCCAACTGCCATGTGTGACGGCCTGGCAACCGTCACCAGCCTGATGGCACAGGAAGCAGGCAGTTACGATGCAGCCTAGCACCGGCACATTGTGCCACTGATCAGGGATATAGCTGGCCTGCTAGTGCACCCACCCACGCAGCAGGGATCGCTTGCAGCTATGGCACATGCACAGCTCTGCAGCAACATTCTGGGGTATATGGTGGCACAGGGGATGAACGAATGTGCAGCAGCGCTACAGCAGATGATTCTTGCAGGGTCTGGGCAGCAGCAGCAGCTGCAGATGGGTGGGTGGGCAGGGTTTGATGGGGGTAGCAGCAGCCACAGCTCCAGCGCAGGCAACGTTGCTGGGCTGCATGAGATAGAGCCAGCAGCAGGGCCAGCGGCTGCCACCTCGGTTGCTGCTGCGCCCACTGCACCGACAAAATCAGTGACGGTGCTGCTGTACGTGGTGAGTGATGTGCAGGCGTAGAGAGTGATGTGGGGTGCACTGCTACATATCAGTTTGAACAACAAGGGCTGGTGCAATCAGGGGTCGTATTAGCGCGATGTGCAGTGTGCAGCATGTATGATGGTCAACTGGTGTACACGAATTGTGCATGCAGGTGTGTTCCTGTGGGTTGGCGGGTGAATGCACATGTGATTGTTACTAAACCGCGCTGCGCTGCCTTTGTGCCCTGTCCACCTTCCCTGCAGATGATGCTGCTGTGCCCCGACTTCTGGGTGCAGCACCGGCAGCTGGTGCTCATGCTGAGCCAAGTGGCCTGCGCCCTCACCATGGGCATGATCTCAGCCACAGAAATCTACAGGCACGAGTGGTCCACGCTGCTAGCCGGCAGCACCCCAACTGCAGGACTAGCTAGTCCCTCTGAGGTGGACTTTGGGCTTGGTAGGGATGCAGGGGCGTCAGGAGGTCTGCTAATGCGGCCCAGCATCCTCGTGGTGTGGTTCTACGTGATTGTGCCGCTGCTGCAGCAGCTGTGTGTGCCTGAGCAGCTGCTGGGTGCGTGTCTCTCGCAGGCTGTGCAGAGCTTGCTGGCGTATAGGTTTATCTTTAGGGGAGAGATGCCGCTGCAGGTGCTGCTAGTGTGGCTGGTGGCTGGGGGGTGCTTGGAGTTTGGGATTGCGTATGCTGGGGATGCGTACATGCGGAGGCGAGCGGTGGAGTCGGCGCGTAGCACACTGCAGCAGGGGCGGCCTGCTGCAGCTACTGGCGCTGGTGCTGGGTGAAGGTAGGCTCAGGCTGCAGGGCCGTGCGTGTGTCAAGTGTTGCTGGTGTTATGAAGCAGTGCCTGCTTGGTTGATTCTGTCAGCCGCTATCACTGCGAAGCTCGCTCGATGAAAGGGAAGCGGGTCAGGGATTGCTGGTGCGGGGCAGGGTTGACTGTGGGACAGAGACGGTACAACAGATGGTGATGCCTTCAGGATGCCTCGTGGGCAGTGTGGGCTGTCTGGATTAACCGAGTTATTTCGCATAGAGTGGCAGATTCCAGAAGGATACCGTTGCGTGTGCTTGTGGTGTTGTTGTGTTGTGGTGACTCACCAGATTGCAATTTGAATTATAGTCAGGCGTCAGGTTTATGTTTTGTTGTCCTGCTGTGCACTTGTAGTTGCTGGTGTAGTTTGTTGCAAACTTTGCATGGCATGGCATGAGAGCATATATTGAAGTCAACCAGTCGTCATAGTAACTGCTAAGATGACTAGCTGACTTCAATACATGCTGTCATCGCTGTGTTGGTGTGACTGCGGTTCCTGTGCCACGTTATGTGACTTTTCAACAGCTATGCCCCAATTTCCATGCTCAAACAATCCATCCAGCATGGGCTGCCAGTGTCTGTTGCATGTCATGCCAAAGGAGAGATTGTTGATGGTTGACACTGTCATAAAATGTAGCACATATATGTACATATGTATGCTTGCCTGCTTGCTTGCTTACTGGTATCTACGCCTCCATCTGTTGGGCTTAATCAGCCTCGTTGTGCGCTATCTCAATGCGACACAAGTGAAGTATCCCTGACGCGAACATCCTCAACACACGGCGTTTGCCCTGCTGCGCATTCTTTCTCACTTGCTTGGCCCCATGGGGCATCGCAATCCAATGCATCGTTGCATGTCGGTAGTGAATGCACCACCAGCCTTGGTGGTGGATTGATGATTTCTCGTTGTGTGGGGTATGGGAGGTAGGTTGCTGTAGCCAGTGCTTGCGTGCATGCGTGCTTGCTTGTTGTTTGATGTGCTACTCGCGTATTGTCAGGCCCCAGGTAGAGTCGCAACATGGTCACAGTTGACCAGTTCCTTAGTGGTTGCTGTCATGCAGGACTGCTATGTCCATGTTTCCTCCGTTACCATCCCATGTTGCTGTAAACCCTGGTTGCAGCTTGCCTTGGCCATGCTTTGCGGATGATGATCTGCAACGTCAATAACAATGGCTGATGCTTGTCTGCAACGGCAGTAACAATGCGAAGCCGCATCGCACAATGTGGACAGCCGTGTGCATGTTGAAGCTTGGCCATCAAGAGGGAGGCGTCCCTCGCCTGCGTTCGCAGTGTTTGCTGTCTTGCAGCATGATTGCTTTCAGACAGCTGTATTCAGTCCTGCTTGTGAATAGGTGCCACCTATGCGGCATAGCTACTTGTAGCCAACAGAGGAGGTTGTACTTTGGCCTGCCAACAAGGCCGCAGCTGCCCGTGCGGGTGCCATGGTCATTTTGCAGGTGAAGGGCAGTTGACCATCACAAGCCCCTGTTGCCGCCCACAGAAGTGTGTTGGGCTGGCCTTCATCGAACGTTGTTGAACCTACCCTCGACCCTTGAACCTTGCAACCTCTGTGCCTTGCGTGCTTGTGACTTTGCTTCTTCCTACAGTGGCCATGGATTCAGCTAGACCCTTGTGACGGTGTTGCCATGCCTGCATTGCACGCAAGTGCAGCGCGTGGGGTGCAACAGCAACATGTTGCGTGCAGACTGATGTCGCAGCGTTGTTTTCCACATGCTTTAGGATTTTCCACATGTTGTAGGACAAGCGCCAGTACAGTCTAGTTTGTCTTGATAGTGTTCGTTGCAAGTGTCGTTGCAAACGGCTTGTGCCTTTTGTGTTGTTGGATAGGGTTGTAACCAAGTGGGCAGCCTACAATTGGGGCGCATTCAGCTAGTGACGGCATGCTTTCATGGCAAACATGTGTCAGTGTGCTGTGTTGAGTATATATGGGTTGGACACTGCCGTCGTCAAAAGGCATGGTGTGTCATGCTAGCACAGCGCTAATGACAGATTTGCGTTAGCAGCAGCGTGCATGAGAGCTTACATGCAGTCACCTTGCCAGCTTACTGGTTCGCTGATCTGTGTGCTAGCGCTCAGGTCACGCGCCAGGTGCTGCTGGTTGCTGCCCAAGTGAACCCACTGTTTGGTTGCCAGATGGCATGCCATAACACGCGTTGAGTGGGTCACAGCAAAGTTTGGAGAAGTGCGGGGGCCTGGGCGTAGGATGGAGCGTCCCAGGCCTGTGTTACAAAACCCTGTGACAAATAACAGCGCGGCAGTTGTAACAGCCAAGGTTGTGGAAGGTCATTGTTGCTGATAGCTTCAGTACGGCGTGGCATGTCATGTGGCACACATATCTGACTTCCAAGTGAAGTAGGTAACCGGCAAAGCTGCCTCCAGGCCATCAATTGCAAGTGATACATGTTGTGACCCTGCATTCCACAAGGCACTGGTATATCAGGCAATGTTATTTAGTTTCTTATAAAAAAGGCTAAACACACGCGAGGTGCACGTACGTATCTCTACAGAGGGCGCAAGTGACAGCAAACGATGGAATCGGACTTCCTTGAACTGCTGGTGGCGAACGAGCGTGTTGGGCGCTGGATGGACATCCTAATGGACCCATACCAGCGTAGCAGGTGCGCCTCAGCTGGCTTGGCTAGTCACCGGTGCTGTGCTGATAGCAGCAGCAGTACAGCAGCCAGCATGTGGGAACTTACTATGCAACTCACGCCAGAGGGCTGCACCCCATGAAGTTCCAGCTAAACCATGCGTGGTACTTCCCTCAACACACCTGCATGCCCTCACGCTGCGCGCGGCATGTCCTGCAGGCACAAGTTTGCCATTTCTCAGCTGCAGCAGGACTTGCAGCGGGGCCCGTCATACATAGAAGAGGTAAGATGCTGCCAGTGGTCACACATGCTCTGGCACTCGTTCTTGCTGCCTGTGTGATGTGCAGCAAGCCAGCCATCTGCTGCACAGCAAGGGGGGTACCATATGCATATGCCTGCAGTTGGTTGACTGTTCCTGACACCAGCTTGCGCTCTGCTGTGCAGGCCAACCGCATGGGAGTTACGCAAGTGCTTACGAAGCTGCTGGCGCAAACAAGTGAGCTGTCAGCTGCTTGCAGGACAGCATGCATGGCACTGCCTAGACAGTTCATGCAAGCAGGTCAATTTGCATGCCGCCAATTGCACAGCTGGTGCTTGCTTGCTGGTACTGGTCAAAGCAAGGGCAGCAGCATGCAAGCGTCAGAGCCAATGCAACGCCTGCTTTTGCTGGCTTGTTGTTCTGGTCAGCGTGCTGGCTCTGCTGTTAGCACAGCACGCAAGTACATGTAGCTGCGGCGTCCTGGGGTTAGGCAGGCAGCGCCAACGCCCTCTGCAGCGGATGCAGCTGGTGCTGTCTGCAGCATATGCCCGGCAACAGGCACATACAGGAGCTGCATCACATGGCCAAGCTCTGGTCATGCTATTACTGTTCAGCATGCTGTGGTGTGCATGCTGCTGTCAAGTGCACATGCAGCCCCTCTTGCGTGCTGCTGCTCTTGCTGCCATCAGGGCTGCAACTGCGCTGCTGCGTCTATGCTGTGTTGTTGGAACCGCTGCATGTCACCACCTCCACCGCTGCCACAGGTCCTGGTGCTGCAGAGCTAAGAGGTGAAGAAGGCAGAGGCACAAGCAAAAGCAGCTCTTTGAGAGGCCACCTGCAGCAGAACACAACACGTCTGGAAGCAGCACTTGCCTGGGCAGCAGCAGCAGAGCTTGCAATGCGTCTTGTGTGACAGTGCTGCTTGCAGGATGCATAGCCAGTGCTCAATGTATGCACTGCTCAGGAAGCGCAGGGGGCAGTTGCAGCCCACTGTTGGCAGAGTGCAAACGTCAGGATGAGACGTGGCAGCTGTTAGTTTGCTGCTCTCATACGTTTTTGTGAAGGCTGCAGTTGCTACACACATCAGAACATTCAGCTGCAGCCGCACAGCGGTGCAACACTACTCGCAACTTAGCCTCTGATCTGCTGTGGGAGCGCTGCTGCTGTCACTCAGGGTCGCCAGCAGCCTAGTGCAGCGTGCACACCTGGCACCACAGCTGCTGACTGCTCTTTTGCCAGGCGGCAACGCTCCCCTTACTCCCCATCTGGCATGCTGCGGTTCAATGCAGGAGCCAGCAGAGCTGGCTTGATTTGCTGGTTACTAAGCATGGTGTGCTGTGTGCTGGCTTGCCCGATATGCCGTGTATGTGCAGATGATGAGAAAACAATGGACGCTGTGTCGCGCATAATAGCAGCGTGCTCGGGGCCAATGGCGTGTGGCGGCAAGGTGAGTGGTACCTGCTGGCGTTAAGCACTGCCTGCTATACATCACCGTACAAGACTTGCTGGTGTGTAAGCTTTCTACTGCCTGCACTGCAACATATATAGTCTGTTCGCGTTGCTCTTGAACGCATGGTAGTGCTAACACCTGCTGCTGCTGCTGTTGCCGCAGGTGTCGTCCTTCAGCTATGATGACGTCACAGTGCACATCCGCGAAGGAGCTCTTGGTGACGGCCTGGGCGCGAAGGTGTGGTCGGTGTGCAACATCATGTGCAGGTGAGCGCCAGCACGTGCGGCTGCGGCTGTGAATGCGCTTGCGGGGCTTTGTTGGTCGAGAAAGGAGAAGGGGATTTCCAGAGATTCCCAATCATAGTTCCCCTTCACCCTGATGCACTCCTCCCCCTACACACCAAATGCGCACGCAGCATTCATGGTGTTGTGTAGCTGCCTGAAGCTTGCGAGGTTACTAAACAGTAGAAGTCACCTGATGCTGTGCTTGACTGCTGTTGTCGATTCAACTCAAACAGTCATACGTTCGGTAGAGTTTGTTGCTGGTTCTCGGCCGGCACCTGCTCACGAGTAAGCAATGGTGCTGCTGCTGCTGCTGCAGGGAGCTTGTGCGTCATCGTGAGATCTTCCAGGGCCAGCAGGTGCTGGAGCTGGGCAGTGGCACAGGCCTGGTGGGGCTGGTGGCAGCAGCAGCAGGAGCACAGCAGGT
This sequence comes from Tetradesmus lagerheimii, assembly GCA_902809745.2. Classification (NCBI taxonomy): domain Eukaryota; kingdom Viridiplantae; phylum Chlorophyta; class Chlorophyceae; order Sphaeropleales; family Scenedesmaceae; genus Tetradesmus; species Tetradesmus lagerheimii. The sequence continues at coordinate 111,720 of CADDIJ020001412.1, read as the reverse complement.
GCGAGGTTGTGCAGCCCACACATGGAGTGATCTGGCAGCACACCACAGGATGCCCTCTGTGTGACAGCCTTCACTACAGGGTTTGCATACTGACAGCAGTTGGCTGTCTCTGACGTCTGTGATGTTGTGAGTGGTTGGGACTGCAGGTACGTCGGAGATAAAAAGTTGATCAGTCCTGGGAATGCCCTGCTGCATGTAGTAATCATTCTGTATGTCACACATGTGACACGCCTGGCTGTATGCCGTGCTGCCCCTGCTGCAGGTGGTGCTGACTGACTATGTCTTTGACGTCTCTGTTATTATGGGGTTGGAATGCACTGCTGCATCTGGTCATGACTCTGTATGTCGCACATGGAACACACCTGGCCATCTGACGTGCACTAGGCCGTACATCTACTGCATGTGGTGCTGACCGCCCACATATCAGCAGGTGGAATCAGCTCAGCATTTAGCCCTGGCCGTGCTGCCTCTGCTGCAGGTGGTGCTGACCGACTATGAGGATCAAGTGGTGGACAACCTGCGCACCTGCATGCACATGAACACAGCAGCAGCAGCAGCAGCAGCGGCGGCGGCTAGCCAGCAGCAGCAAGGCAGCGCCACGGCGGCAGGTGCACAGAGTCATGGTCTAGATGACCTGTTTGGAGGCAGCACTGATGAAGATGAGCAGCAACAGCAGCAGCAGCATCAGGAAGGTGCTGGTGTTCCAGATGATGCTGAGCTGTTTGATGATGGGGACTCAGTAGATGAGCTGGACTTGTCAGCAATGCTGACTGGACGCAGCAGCAGCGTCACAGCTGCAGCAGGAGGCAGCAGCAGCAGCAGAGACCCTGCCGCAGCTGTAGCAGCAGCAGCTGCTGGGTTGACAGCTTGGGAGGCCGATAACTTGGCGGTACGGCTGCTGGACTGGCAGGAGAGCGCAGATGCATTGGAAGCAGCAGAACGGGGTGAACCTCTGCCACAAGCAGCAGCAGATGCAGCCGCATCAGAGCAGCAAGTAAGCAGCAGCAGCAGCCAGCCTGACAGGGCGCCTGGTGTTCCACTGCAGCAGCAGTTCCCAGTGATCCTGGCAAACGAGGTCATGTACGAGCCGGCACACGCGCAGCTCGTAGCAGCAGCCATCAAGCACCGGCTAGCGCGCGGCAGCCGTGCGCTGCTGTGCTGCGCAGTGCGTGATCAAGCTGTGTTTGACATGTTTAGGGACAGCTGTAGGCGCTGGGGGTTGCGGTACAGGGCGCTGAAAGTGCAGCCGGGGGTTGAAGACCTGGGTGGGATCAGGGGCAGGGAGCGTGACTATGAGGGTGGGTTTCTGCTGATGGCGGTGGACCATGCTGATGCGCCAGCTGATGACTGGCACAGAGATGACTTTGAGGTTGTGGTGTGAGAGAACGGATGCTGGTGTTCATATGATGCAGTTGGTGCTTTTGGGTGCTCAGACCGTGCTGCCTGAAGTGGTGCAGTTCACTGCAGTGTTTGATCATGCTTCAGAAGACCAGTGATCCCTGGCGCAAGGATGGATGTGAGGTTGCGGCTTGAAATGGTGGTGCTTGGTGTTCTGGGTGCAGTGTTGCTGTGGTGCTGTTGGCACATGTACAGTGTGGTAATAGTGAGCGTGATCATGCCTTTGACAAACTTTGTGTCACCTAGGAGCTGAAAGCGACAGTGGGTTCTGTCTGTGATCCCATCCTGCTCCTGTGCTGCCGCCGTTTGATGCATCCTGTTTTTTCCTATAAAAATAATAATCAATCCTTGTAAGCCATACCTTTCGGCATCGGCAGCCGCGCCTCACCCACTGGGGAGGCGGAAAGCAGACTGATTATTCTCTCTATTTTCGGTGTAAGGTAGACCACCCAGACCCTTACACCCCTTACTAAGCAGCATGTGGGAATCACCCCATACGGTGGACTGCATACCTAACAGGGCCGGTGTGTATATAGCCAGCAATCGACGGAGTTTCCTATGTAAGATGCTGATGTTTCGTGGCCAGATGCAACGTTTTGAAGCATTCTGGTAACTTTTAAATGACGCTGGCCCCTTGTTCCTGGGCCTTGAAGTGTATCAGCCAGGGTTGTGACCAGAAGTGTGCATTGTGATCTGCTGTTTCCCGCCATCCATGCAGCACGTGGCTGTCAGCTTACTGCAGGCAGCGAACGACAAAAATGAAAACGGTTTTCGAAAGTTTGCTTTCAAGTTCTGGAAATGATCAGCGGCTGGCAGTTCGAAGGGAGTGGTGTGCGATCAGCGTAACATGACCCTTCATGACATGGCTTGAACCGTGTCGCTGCGGCTGGCACAGCATCAAGTAACCAGCAATCGGCACACGGGACACATCAGTATCAAAAGGCGTTCAAAGAGCGCATGCACCGCCTTCTCACTGCTCAGAGCCCAACTGTCGCAGACAGCTCCCGGCAAATTCAGGACAGCAGCACCATCCAGCAGCCTGCTTGCGCAGTTCAGCAGCAGCATGCAGCCTTCTATCGCAGACAACAAGCCAAACATTTTGGCAGACATCAAGCGCGATCATGCGCAGTTCTTCTCGCTGCATAGGCAGTACAAGGAGAGCAATTCAGATGAAGAGAAGCAGACACTTGTGTGGCAGGTGAGAGGGAGCAGCCGGCCTGGATACAGCAGCTGGTTTCTATATGCAGTTGTCTGTGATTTGTAGGAGTCTGTAATGATGTGGCGGTTTTGCATGAAGCAAGTCCACACTGGCGCAGGCTCACAATGCATGGCATGCGTAAGCAGGCTAGCAACCCCAGTCTGCATTCACCACACGTCAGCGCATTGCACGTGCAGCAGTGCCTGATAATATCAGCTAACAAACACATCACCATGCTGTTGCCTGTGCCCCTCCTGCTGCAGCTGATTTACGACCTGACGGTGCACAGCCTGGCAGAGGAGGAGGTGCTGTACCCAGAGATGACCAAGCACATGGGCACTAGGGTAAGCGGCACAGTGCCTATATCGCGTGCTGAAGATGCTGTTCACATGCTTTAGATGCTTTTCAAGTGCTGCAGCACCTGTTTACATGCTGCTATAGGTAGCTACCTGCTGGCTCAAGCACACCAGCTGCGACTGCACTTTTTGTCAACTGCTGCTACTAGGTGACCCAGCTGGTTTTTACATTGTGAGTGCAGGCCGGCAGCCTGCCAGCAGGTAGTACCTGCTGGCTTAAGTTTGTGACTTACTATCTTGGCAAGATACTTGGCTGCTGTCCTGCTACTTGCAGATGCGCGACCACGCGCTGTCTGAGCACAAGACGCTGAAGGACATCCTGAGCGACATTGACACCATGACGGTCACCAGCCCAGGCCTAGGCTTTGGCGACAAGCTGCACATTCTCATGGTGGTGAGCGCCCCAGCTGCGCGTTGTTGGTCACCGCTGGATACTTTGTGTTGGAAGTGCAAGTTTTGCTGGAGTATTCAGATTCCACACCCCTACATGTACGCTGTAGCAGTTTACTGAGCAAAATTGGTTGTCGTTGTCCCTGCAAGCTGCCAGGAGGCGAACAGCAACCAAGTGTGCTCACCAAATTGCAGACGTGGTGCTGCTGCTGCTGCCATGCACCTTCAAGTACCGCTACATTCTTTACATCTGTTGCCGGGCAGATTTGGCATGTGCATTCAGTGGTGTCATTGACAGTAGGCATAGACTGCAGGCCAATGCATCACGGCATCCTCATCGCTGCGCAAGAGCAGCAACTTGAAGCTGTGGGGTTCTCAACCCACGCGCACTCCACTGTGGTTTGCTCTGCCAGCAGCAGTCGCCATACATGCCATGTAGCAGGCTGCTGTTTGTCTTCAAAATATTATCATGTGGTGCTGAGAACTTTCAATGGTGGCACCATCTCTGCTGTGCCTCAGGCGCTGGAGCACCACATATTCTGCCTTGCTGCTAGAAAAATGACCTTGCTCCTGTCTTCACCTCGCTCATCCGAAGCTGACAGCATTTTACCATCTCACTGCTATATGCCTCAGGCGCTGGAGCACCACATCAAGGAGGAGGAGGACGAGATGCTGGCAGAGTTTGCCAGCAAGGTGCAGCGCGAGGACCTTGCTCACCTGTCGGACAAGTTCCAGAAGTCAAAGCTGCACGTGCCCACACGGTGAGCTGCTCATGATGATGATGATGACGGTGAGCTGCTCACCAAGGCTGTTAAAGCAGCTGGCAGCATTGTTGGTACGCCCTGCAGGGGCCATTTGCTGTCACTCCAGCAGCAACGTACTGTTGGCTGAATGTCTGGGCCAATGCAAATTTCATGCTGCTTTCAGAGTACTCTGATCACTAGTTATGGTGTGCAGCCACAACTGTGCAGTTGCTTCACACGGTGTTTGACATGCCTGCTCACACCAAGACTTCTCTGATTCTGCCCTCTTGCCTGCTTCCCTCTGCCCTCCCCTGCCCCTGCCTCCCCAGCCCCCACCCCTGGGCTCCCGACAAGCCACGCACCGGCAACGTCATCACCAACACGCTCACCGCACCAATCGACAAGCTGAGGGACGCAGTGCGCCACGGTATGGGCCCAGCACACAACAACGCACCAGCTGGCCAGTCCTGAAGAGGCTGCTGCTGCAGCGCTGCGGCGTGAACTGTGCCAGAAGTTCTGGCGGAGGGTTTTGGGGTTTGCAGGATTGCAATCAGGGTGTTGCTGCTGCTGGAATGCATGCAGCGGTTGGTTCGGTTGGCCGTCTTGGCTGACATGATTTGACTTGTTGAGGGTCTCTGCCAGACCTGGTAATCAGCTTACCTGGTTTTGAAGCAGAGTAGTTGACAGTGTTTCAGAAGGCTATTGTATCTTGGATGACTTGGTTGGTCATCATCATCATCATCATGTTACCCATTAAGCCATAGCATCAACGCCATCGGCCCCGCGCCCCTCAGGAGCGGAAGAAAGAGGGAGCACTGCTCCATTGTGTTTGCAATCATTACGCACATCCCAAGCTTGGACAAGATACTCAGCAATGCTCCTAGATATCACTCGGCACACCCCCCTACTACCCCAAATATCATCAGAAACAAAACGCAATAACTTAGTGGATACATCAGTCAACGACAACACATTGCGCAATTTTTCAGCGCCGCCAGCAACATCACGCAAAACAGACCGAATTTCATCAAGCATAGTATCCCTCTGAGCAGAAGTAGCGGGACAATCAAACATCAGATGTGACAAAGACTCAACACCTTGACCACAAGCAGGACATGCTGTGTTAGAATCAGCTCTGCTGCCACCATAACGACTGGTACGCTCATGCACGCAAAGACAGCCCATTCGAACACGCATCAGCAACTCAACACCACGCGTTGGCGCACCAGAACACAAAAAGGGCCTAGCCCTTTTAAAACGCATGGCATCAGCATGTGTAGGGTGCACATGCGTGATGTAACGGCTCAAGGTAGAGTGCTGCAGTGATTCACAAACAATTGTGTCTGCATGCAGCTTCCTGACCTGACGGTTGATGTGATTCTTGCACGCATTAGCTCGATCAGCCGCCGCCTCAACATCCACACCATACTTGCAAAGCAAGCTCTGCACATACTTATGCCAAGGTGTCACCGCAACAGCACCACTAGGGCGCTTCCACTCAGCTGAGAAAACCTGACGTGGCAAACGCGAATTCTGCATACGCTGGACCCTAAAGTAATACTCCATCGCCCTCTGATGAAGCCACATGTGCAATGGCTTCACACCCCATTCAGCCAGAACAAGTGAAGTGCAAGGGCGCTCCTTGCCACAACGCATTGAGCACTTGATGATGTCAGTCTGCACTTTGTCAATCTGTTGCAGTTGCCTTGCAGTTGACGGAAACCAGACCTCACTGCCATATTCAACAATCGGGCGAACGCATGTAAGCAGAATGATACGCTTTACTTCCACGCTGATGAGCCGGCTCTTCCAAACTGGCATGAGCCCACCCTTCACACGATGCACTTTTGCCAACATCTTTTCAAAGTGCGTATTCCAGTTGCAGGCATTGTTGAACCACAGGCCAAGGTAGCAGTACTCTGATACAACAGGCACAGGCACACCATTCCAAATGATGCCAGAGTCAGCCAACTGGCTGGGCTGTCCAGCTGGTGAGACATGCATGACAGCAGACTTCAAGCTAGCTTGGTTGGTCTTGATGTTGATAAGTTGTAGTAGCCAGGACAGCATCATGCTATGATACTGGTGCTTGTGGCCAAAGTTTGACAGCCAGCCGACTTGCATGCCTGGATACTTGGGCACCGTTGCTGCTCCGTATGGATGCCTTGCACGGACAGCAGGATATCTGCCTGGCAGTTTGTCGACAAACTGCGCGACGTCGCGCTGTAACAGTACAGACGGTACACATGTATGTGACTTAGAGTGATCATCACAATGATAGTATCACGGGGTGAGACGAGGGGCCCATGATGGCACAGCATGGATGCTGCACCGCAAAATGCAGCAACACACATCACAGCTGAACACAACTCCATGGCAGGCACAGCTATGCACCCACCAATCCTACTGCAAATTCCACCAACACGAGTTGAATAGTTGTTACGGCCAATTTCCTGTGCTGCGTGTGGCGTGCTGCCAACCAACAAGCAGTTTTGCTAGCTATAGCCAGGCCATACTACGGTCACTGGGTGGCAGCAGCAGCCGTAGCGTCACTCGCAATGACCATCAGCAACAATTAGGCAATATGTTCCGGCGAACTTCAGAAAGCAGTACCGTACTTCTATCAAGAAGCATTACCAATACCCGCAGTCCCGTCATTGTTGTTTAGATTCCTTTGCTTCTGGCATTTGCAGTGGCCAGCTATAAACCATGCTGTCAGCACCAGCTTGATCTTCAGCACTGCAGCTCATAAGCTGAACAGCTGCAGCACTGACGTGCACTGCTCGCAGCAGCAGCATCACAGTGTTCTGCATGCTGGTGCAGCATCCGTTTTACAGCAGCGTCTTTGTGAAGAACTCCTTTGCCTTGGCCTGCACAGCACCGATTGACAGCAGACGCGCAGCAAGACGTAACATCATCACTGCACACTGTTGAAGGAGAAAAGAGGCTGAGCTGTTTATTGGTCTGCATGCGAACAATACATGAAGCAACAGGCAGTACAGCATGCTGCAGTTGCAGTGAGGTCCATTACTAGGGCAAGACCATCGTACACACTTGCATCCACTTCAACACTGTTGATACTGGCAACAGGCAGCATGCCAGAAGTAACCATTGCAAGCAAGCCGCACTTGGCGCTGCCTCCTGCGGTGCTACAAAACAAAGAGTGATTCACGCTGTACACAGCACTGCATTGCGTGCCAGTCCAGCTTACCCGCGAGCCAGTTCGCTGCACTGTGTTGACGTAGTTTTGCAGCCTCAGGTAGTACACTCCTTCGTACGTGAAGTACCCTGCCACGAGAGTACCCAGCAGCGGCGGCCAGTGCACTTCACCGTCCCTAAATGCCTTGCTAGCAAACAGCAAGCCAAGTGCTACTGTTGCTGCCAGCAGGCCAATGTACTGCACTGTGCTGGCTTCTGCTGAAGCGACTTCAACCTTCTCTGGTGAGCCGATGCCATCAGGCTTGGGGGCACGGACCTGCAGCATACACCAGCATTACATATAGTAACAATACCATACGATGGTAGGTGGTGAGTCGCTTGTGACAAGTGACAGCTGCTGAGCTTGTGTGCGTGCATTTGCCGGTGATCAGGAGTGCACAGGTGCTGTCACAGGACACAGCAGGGGCACGACACCAACAGCAGCAGAGAGACCTGCCTGCACCTGCCACAGCATTGCACGCTTGCACCTGCTACCAGCGTACTATGTAGTACCGCCTCTGCTGTGGAGGACGGCTTTCTGGCCTAAACTTTGCTGCAGTTCTCTTTCCCAGAGCACACTGGCACCTAAGCAGGGTTTTTGTCATCAGCAAGCTCTCAGGCAAGCAGGCAATCACAACTTCATACCTGCAGCTTACCGCCTTGCTGCCTGCTCCTAGCCGCCAGCTGTCCCAGCAGTGCAATATCCAGCGGGTTAACAAACAGCTTCTCAAAGACGTTTGCAGCTCCCAACCGGCCACCATCCTCCTCATTTCTGTCACCTCCTAGCAACCCCTCTGACTCTGCAGCTGACGCCGACTGCTGCTTTTTGAGTTGCCCCAGCAGAGGTGGCAGGAAGGGGATGCCTAAGGATGATAACGCTGTGATGAGTAGCAGCAGGGGGTTTAGCCAGGGAAGTATTTCGGAGGCGACTTCGTAGTTGCCAGCTACCACTTGGTCCTCGAAGCCCACGTGGGTGCCGTCAGTGTAGACCGTGACATTGTCAGACTGCAAAGCGCAGGAGATGTGCATGCATTGCTCAGGCAGCAAGATCAACACACACACCAGGCGTACATGTGTTGCTGGCATGCAGTGACTGCCAGGTGCAGCGGTAGGGACGTCAGACTGTGGCACAGCCGGTATACAGAGCAGAGAGCTGGGCGCATTGCCTGGGGGGACCCACCTTGAGGTCTAGTCCCTGCTGCTTTAGCTGCCCCTCCAAGTCAACTGACAGTTTGGGTGGTGCCAGGTCATCCTTGAGGCCATACTGCAGCGCAAAGTCGGTGGCAGCCACAGCCGCCTGTGGCCAGCTGTCGATGGCTGTTTCTGGCAGGTACGGCTTGACCACCTGCATGTGCAGACACACAAATATCCAACCAACCGTCGCCTAACTCATGCTTCGTGCGTTGAAATACAGGTGTATACGCGTTCATGCTTTTGCAGCAACGTCAGTTAATGCAGGGATTGCACCAACACCACTGGCGCTTGTTGCACCCTGCTTCGCCAACCCCACCATGATGCTGGACCAGCTGCGCACCACAAATGTCTTGCCTGTGTCTGGGGTGCCATGTACATGACAGCCTTGTACGGCTGCTGCTGTGCTGCTGCCTGCTGGGCCACATACGTGGCCAGGCCAGCACCAACAGAGTGCCCCAGCAGTCCAATGTTTTGTGCCACTTCTAGGGATGGCAGGGGCAGCCCAGGGAGGCTGTTGCTGGCCAGCTTGCTGTGAAAGTACGCGGCATACTCCACCATAGACCGCTGTAGGCACAGCGCCAGCAGCAGCAGCACTTGAAGTGGCAAGAACACCAACATGTTCATCAGATGGTACCTGTGGCACAGCCATGCTAGGCCAAAAGGGCACAAACATACATGCTGCAGTGACACATCATACGCCGCGTATAGGCTATACACATCACAAAGAAGGCGAAGCGCAGCAAAGCATGTCACCAGTCACTGCAGATGGTTGGTCAGCTCAGCTCACACCTGCTGCCCCGCTTGTGTCGCTCCGAAAGGCGGCACCGGTGCCACCACCAGCAGGCCTGCATCTGCCAGCCCCTTGAGGTTCTCATAGTAGGCGTTGGGGCCTTGCGCAAAGCCTTGCATGAAGAGCACCACTCCCTTGGCTGCCTGGGAGCCTCCCTGCAAGCGGTGTGGCGGCACAGACAGGGTTACGTTGCTTGGACAAAACCAGCAACACGTGAGGCAGAACTACAGCTCAGAGCAGCGACACATGGCTGACCCTATGACATGTTGTGTGTTTGCAGTACGGCTGGGCGGCAGGAGATTTATGTGCAGTGCTGCGCAGCCTCTGCAGCTGGTGGTTGGCGGCCATGCACTTCATGCAGGGCGAATAGCTCTGTTGCCGACAAGTCATTGTCTGCAAGTTGACAGGGGCTGCAATGCTGTACCAGAGCTGTCCACCGCACTGTATGTTCTGCCGTTGGGATGACTGCGGTATCGTCTGCATGAGTCGAGAGCAACCCTGGATCTAGGGGAGGCAGCAATGCCTGTGCGCTGCTGGCTCTGCTGTGCTGTGTGTCTATGCTTGCTGCACTGCAGAACGTACCGCTGGTGCCAGCCAATTCGCCTCTTTGCCATCTGAGTACACCGTGCCAAGCTCAAACGTCTTGACTGCTCTGCAGGTGCTGCCAGCAGCAGCCCTGCGCCGCAGCACAGGGTGTACATTGGGCACATGGCCTGTGAGCAGCAGACGCTGCACGCGCAAAGAGCAACAACAGGAAGTCTTGTCGTGTTCACCTTGCAAGCAGATCGACCCTTAGTGCTGGGTTAACATGCATATGGTCAATATGGCAAAAAGGGCCAAGACTGCAAGACCTAGTTGCAGTTCTGTATCTTTGCGCTGGTCCAACCGCTGCAACAGAAACGGCAGCAGCGCTTCCGATCCACACTGCTGTTGGCTTGATGACCAACACCTGGTACATGCTGCACTCAAGGGTTATTTGTTTTGAAAGAGCTCGACAGGTCTCCGAGTATGGGCCTTGGATCCATGTATGCAAGGCAGCCCTGGGCGAACTGACCACTGCTGCTCTCTTCTGCACTTTGCCGCACCTTCACTGAGCAGCGCTGCTGCAGCGTGCCTGGAGCCGCGCTTTGAAGCATCACAGTATGATGACGCGATTATTGCAGCACGACCGCAGTCCTGTGCTGTTTTGGCTGCTATCTAATTCAGTGCTCGCGTGTTCTATTGACGGGCATTGCACTTTTACAGCAACAACAGGCTCTTCGAGCTGACGGTACAAGAACCTAGCAACATATAAAAGCAAATTTTCAGCCAGCCACTTGTCCTCAACAGGGCCTATGACAACCGCGTGTCACTTTGGTGCCTGACAAGTGCCACCAGGCACTGAAGTAGCACATACCTGCCGACCTTCTTGTGCCGCCTGCAGGTGAAACTGCACCCATGCACGCATATGTTTCAAGTTCATAATGTGGGCGCTGACCGCAAACAGCCAAAGCACAGCAGATTCAGGGAGAACACCCACAGCTGCAGCAGTGGTTGAGCTGCAGGATAGAAGCATTACCGTATCAGCTCGTACATTGCAAGATGTTCATGTATCTGATCTGCTCAAGCTTGGCGTGCAGTGATTCCTGCTGCTGACTATCTTCGCTAGCAGTGGCAGTACATTGGCCTGCTGCTGCAGCCAGGTCTTGGAAGGTGGGAACGGTAACACGTTCGGCGCTGCAGCCAAAACATTGACACGTGTGAGCAGCATGTAACCACAGTATACGATCGACGCTTACCATCAGCAACGACAAAGGCTCTCGCATTCGGTTGGCGAGGGTTGTTGCAGCTGCTGTCGCCCACGTCCTGTGCGTCTGTCTGCTCTCAGACAAACATATCAGACTATTCTCCGCGATCAAACGACACCCGGCTTTGAATGCTAACCTTGACACACACGAGACACGCAGGCAGCAGCTTGAGCAGTATCAACACATGGTGTTCACCTCCCTTACCTCATGGGGCATCACATAGGTCAGCATACGCCACCTTAGCACTTAACTAGCCGGTAACACAGCAGCTGGAGCACGGCAGCGGCAGGCAGCACCAGTGCCAGCAAGCAACCCAGCAGGAGCAGCAGGACTCCTGCAAGCAGCGCCAGCAGCTGGTCAACCATGACGGCCTCACATCGTTACTTGGGCATGTCAGAAGAGCTGGTCTCCGGCCTTTGCTTCTGTGCCACATCAGCAGCGATGACCCTGCTGAACAAGGCTGCACTGTCAGCGTTCCACTTCACAGCACCTACAAGCTTGCTGTGCTTCCAGTGCACACTTACGCTGCTGCTGGTTGGTCTGTCATACCTGTTAGGCTTTGGCAGGCCCCCAGCGCTGAGCTGGCGACTGCTGCGGCTGTGGCTGCCAGTCAACGTGCTGTTTGTCGGCATGGTATGGAGCAGCTTCTATGCACTGCGTGGCATAGGTGTAGCAATGGTGACAGTTTTGAAGAACTTGACAAACTTCTTGGTGATCTTCGGAGACCTGTACTTTTTTGGGAAGCGGTACAGCACTGGCGTGTGGGCCACACTGTTTCTCATGCTGGCGTCTGCACTGGCAGCAGCAGCAACGGATCTGGCGTTTGACGGGCCCAGCTACACCTGGCAAATGGCTAACAATTTCTTCACAGCTGCCTACTCTTTGTGGCTGCGTGGTGTGATTATTCAGATGTCGGTCATCACACATAAGCAGGGTGGTACGGATGAGCTAGGCATGGTTGTGTACAACAACTTGCTATCGATACCCATGATACTGGCTCTTGTGTTTGCAACAGGCGAGGCAGGGCGGTTATGGAAGGAACCTGCGTTGCGGCACCATAGCTTCCAAGCAGCAGCAGTTGTGAGTGCACTGCTGAGCTTCTTGATAAGTATAGCATCGATGTGGTTCCTGTCATGCACCACAGCAACCATGTTCAGTTTGGTTGGATCTCTCAACAAGATTCCGCTAGCCATCTTAGGTATGTTGCTGTTCAAAGCACCAACGAGCACCAACAATGTGATCAGTGTGCTGATAGGATTGGCGGCAGGCGTGGTATTTGCACATGCAAAGGCCACTAGCAGCGTGCAGGGGAGCAGCAGCGGCAGCATAGATAGCACTGGCAGCCGTGGGCTGTTCAAAAGCAGGAGTGGGGACCTTCCTAGGTACTTTAGTGTGCCGGGGGCAAGTAGTGTCAACTTGCTGCCAGCTAGCGAGCAGCTGCAGCAGTAGCGGTGGCAACGAGCACTGTCCCTGGCAGCGCGAGCAGTTGGTTGCTTGTGTAGTGTTCATGATGTGTCACGTTTGGCAGCAGCAGGGCATGGGTCTCTGTGCAGTGGAGCTGCTGCTATGTGAAACACTGGCAGCGGTGGTACTGATGGCAGTGTGGGCTGATGGCACACCTGCAGACAGGTTGCTGTGGCCACCAGCATTGTGATGTGTGACTGAACTCAACAGCATTCCATTGTTTTATGGTAGCAGATACGGCGCTTCTATCACAGAACATGAGCTGCTGGCTGCTGGTCTTCTGTACATGTAGAGATCTTAAGATCTCTAAGCTTGGTGTCAGCAGTTGGCATCAGCACTGCGACAGACGCAGTGTAAAGTGAACAGTGTGCTACAAGTGACTTTTGCTGATCCAAACTGTGCTGGAACATCGCCCATGGTGTGTCATGATGGGCATTTCGAAAGTGCTGGTGGCTAGTGTGCTGCCATCTGTGCACTCAGCAGCCATGGCTGCAACGTTAGTGCTGTTGCAAGTGAAGGGCACCAGTGCTGCACATCAGAGCCATGTTTTTGTGCTGCTGTCCTCTGCATGCTCCCAGTTGTATTTTGAAACACATCACGGGATGTATTAGTACTTGCGTGTGGCCTAAACACAGATGTAGCCGTCGGAGAGGGTTCCTTTCGACTGTTCCGAGGTTATGTGTTACGCCAAAGCCAAACCGTATGAGCTGCCCAACAGCTACCCTGGTTGCATGCCAGTGCAGCGGATGTTGCTGAACATACAGGTGCACGGTGATCTGTTAAAATAATCAGCTGAGCCTGTGTGTGTTCGTCGCGCGGGGACGCAGTAGTCGACAGCTGCTGGACACGGCAACTTGCTTCAGCTTCAGCAACATGGAATACCACCCGCCTCTCGCCATGCTCGTCCAGAAGGATGCCATGGATCTGCTGGTCCGGCTACGCCAGGCGCGTGATCCGCGAGCTTTCAGCAGCATGCACTCAAGGTGCTGCTGCTGAACTCCACTACATTCTGTTGGCGCCATGGTGCTGCCATGGGCCAAGCAATCGCTGGCAAGAAGCCGCACGAAAGAGGCTATGAGCTGGGGCAGCTTCTGAAACAAGCAACCAGCCATGGCTTGCAGCTGCTGCAGCAGCAGGCAGCTGCAGGAGCAGTGGACGTGCAGCTTGCGGACACCCTGGGTGCGCTGTGTGATGCCTTCTGCAACTGGGTTGGGCCCCAGGTGTTTTCAGGTCAGCCCGTGCAGCTGGCAATGCTCTACAGCACTGCATCTGGTGAGCAACGCGTTTTTTAGCTAGGCCGTCACATGAGCACTAGTGAAGCACTGAGGTAGCTGTCGAACATGCATGACTCGCAGGAGTAATGGATCATCCATCGTGTCATGCCTGCGCCATGCAGCATGCATGACCTGCTGCACTTGTGTTCAGGAGCAGTTCACACTGCAGCAGATGGCATGCATGCTGTCTGGTTTTCGGTGTTTGCAGCCGTCTATTGAATGCATTACCCACCCTCTGCCCTGATGCGTGATCCCTACTTGCACCACTGGCAGTGCACCCTACACACTACTGCACTGAGGATCTTCCCTCTGCTTGCACCATACATGCGCCTGCAGACATCCTCCCCAGCTTGGCAGCTGTCTGCCCACCGCTCACAGCACACCTTCAGCAGCTGCGCACACAGCTGCTGCAGCAGCAGCAGCCAGACCAGCAGCAGCAGCAGCAGCTTGCATGGCAGCACCAGCCGCAGGAGTGTGACGCTGTTGCCAAGCTGGCCGTGTTTGTGCTCACTGCATGGCATCAGATCTTCAAAGTTGGTTGGAGGATGCAGCCTAAGCTGGATGTGCAGTCCTGCAAGCAGCAGCTGCTGCAGTGTGCAGCACTCGCTGCTGCGCTGCTGCAGACGAGGCCGGCAGTCAAGTGGTCGTTAGATGACGAGGATGACGACAGCAGCAGCAGCAGCGACACCCACAAGACTACAGACCAGCAGCAGCAGCAGCAGGCAGCAAGGTGGGAGCAGCGAGGGCTGCGCCCTGCCACAGGCAACAGCCTATGGTTCGACACAGAGGCACGGCTCATTAGGCATTTGGATGGGGCAGCGTACGCCGTTGGAGACCTATTGCGCATTGTGCTGGCACTGTTAACAGCACCTGCAGCAGCAGCAGCAGGTGGTGGTGTGGACAAATGGTCCAGCTGCTGCTGGACAGTGCAGATGTGCAGCTGCTGCTGCAAGCCAGCATGGCAGGTCACTTAGAGCTAACACATTTGGAGTTGAAGGGGGTGTCATCTGTGCTGCGGCCACCCTCACTTCTACAGCTGTTAGAATGTGCAGCAGGGACAGGCAGCACTGGGGGTAGCAGCAGCAGCAGCAGCAGCAGCAAGAGGAGACAAGTCAAGCAGCGCAAAGCAGACGAACAGCAGCACAAGATGCAGTACCTGCAGGTGCCGCCGTTTCACACGCAGCTGTTAGATGCGCTCGGCATTCCAACCTTAGAGGTACGCTGGGCTACCACACCAGGTGCCCCCGCAGACAGCGTCACACCTCCTGGCACACATGACAGGGAGTTTATAGACGCACTAGCAGCTGTGACTCTCCCATCGGCGCTTGCTTTGAAAGCTCGCGTGACAGGGAAGCCCAGCTCTCGCAGCGCAAGGGAGCTGCAGCCGCAACTAGGAGCAACTGTGAGGTTGGCAGCGCTGAAACTGTAGCGCGGCGGTGCGCTGCCGCTGCTGCTGTGCGTGGTTGAGGCGTGTATGCTGGGTGCTGGGCCAGCGGTAGTGCTGACTGGCTTGACGGGGCTGCCGGATATGGCAGCAGCAGCACTCAAGGAGGCCGCAGCAGCCAGCACCAGCAGCCACAGCAGCAGCAGCAGCAGCAGCAGCGGCAGCCACAACAGCATCAGTAGCAGCAGCAGCGGTGCTGGTGCGGTGCTTGATGCAGTTATTGGCTGGCTAGGCCCCGCAGTGATGCAGCAGCTACAGGCAGATAGGCAGAGCAGCAGCATGGAGCCTCAGCTGAAGTTGCAGGACAGCTTGGCACAGCGCTACGTGCATGTGCTGATGACGTGTCGCGCCAGTGAGTTGGACTCGTGCACGGATGTAGGCAGTGTTTGTCTATGTGATCAGTACTGTAAGGCTTATGCAAGCAATATCAGCAGCCCCCCCCCCACCGTTATCCCCCACGGCCGTTTGGTGGTGTCCTCAGCTATCATGTGGCAGTGTTGCTGGACTCGCCACTGTATGCAGAGCGTACATCTATTGCTGGATGGCGCTGTGTGGCAATACCGCCGCACTGTCCGTACATCTGGCTGCTGTGTTGCTCGGTGCTGCGCTGACTGCAGTAAACCTCTTTGCTCCCCCCATTGCTGCACCTCCCTGCAGGCACCTCTGCCAACAGGGATGCCACTGGCAGCGCCTTTGCTGCTGCCTGGCAGCGTTCCATGCTGCAGCAGCCGCAGGTGTCAGCTACTCGAAGCAGTCACCAGAAGCTGCAGCAGCGCTGCGCTACAGCTCAACAGCAACATGGCCAAGCAAGCAGTGCTGACAGCGCAGCAGCTGCTGCAGGCAGTCGCAGACATGTTTGCGAAGGGTGCGGCACATGCCAGTGAGCTACGTTCGGGGGTGGAGCCTAGCCGTGAGTTCGCACAGCAGCTGTTCCTGTTTGTGGTGTCGCAGCTGAAGCTGCTGCGGGGGTTCTACAGGATGCATGGCAGCAGCAGCAGCTTGGGTCTTATGCTGAAGGGCTGGCGAGCACTGGGGTGGGTACGTGCAGCGCTGCAGTGCATTCTGACTGCTGCTGGCCCAACAGAACTGCGAACAGACGACAGCGGTAGCAGCAGCAGCAAGGTGGGAGCAGCAGCAGAGCTCTGGCCTTTTGTAACTGCCCTAGCGTTGAGGGATGCAAGTGAGGTGCTGCAGCTGCTGCTGCAGGGCCATGGCTTGCCGCCGACACACAGGGCAGATCTGCTGGCTGAAACCTTGGAAAGCTGCTGCGATGCAGTGCTGCGGCTGTCAGCGGCACCTGTCGCTCTTGATGCTGCAACGCCGCAGCAGTCTGACAAAGGCGCAGCACTTGTGGAAGCACTGCGTGAGGCAGCAGATGCAGCGGCAGCTGCTGTGCCAGGTTTGAGCAAGGCTCCAGCAGTTCCAGCAGCAGACGGAAGCTTGCCACTCAAGAGCTTCTCAGCTGAGGAGCTGCGGCAGCTGCTGAGTGCGCAGGTAGTGCAGCTGCTTGCGGAGTTCAGCACAGCTGCAGCAGCAGCTCTGCCGCTGTTAGGCAGCGTGCCAACGGTCAGTGAGCTTGGTGGCTTGCTGTGCAACTCCCCCAGCTGCACCAACATGCAGGGGGTGAATGAGCAGCAGCTGGTAGTGGCTGGCACGAAGCGCTGCTCTGCGTGCCACTGTGCGGTGTACTGCTGTAAGGCCTGCCAGGTGGCGCACTGGAAGATGGGGCACAGGCAGGCCTGCAAGCGGCTGACAGCAGCAGCAGCTGCAGCAGCAAGCGGTGGCAAGTGAGCAACTTGCTGTACCTTTGAACTGTACAGGGCAGTGCCCACGCGTGGGCAGCAGCGAGTGCAGCGCATGCCCAGCTGTACATTGGTGGGATGCCAAGTATATTGACGGGTGGTCTTTTTGAGCGTGCACGGAACCGCTTCGCTGTGCTGGCAGTGTTAGCACAGTGTGTTGTTGTGCCAGCCTGGCACAGGCTGCCAACCGGCGCTGTGCTGTTTGATACTGCTAGCAGCGCTGCTTTATATGCAGCATTGTGCAAAGTTCAACCTGCCGCTGGCGTCACGCCTGCAAGTTGCAGAGTGGCCATGGAATGTTTACCGATGTACCTATGTGGGTTTTGCTCAGTTGCTGCTTGTTTGGCAGCAGTCTGGAAGTGCCACTTCACGTGAAGTGCACAGTGACAGCGCGCTCGTTGTCATGACACCCGTCTGCATTGATCCAAAGTTCAACTTAAAACAGTTTGTATGTTACATGAGCGTACTGAACACCACAGGCCCGCGTGACGCGCCTTGTCTTGACCAGCAGATCTGCGGCAGATCATCATGCCCCAGGTCACTATCAAGCATGTACAATCCTCGGACACCCATACGGGTCGTGCTTACCCTGCATAATTATCCATAACACCACAAACTGTGTGAGGACCTCAACCGCTTCAGGCCCAGCGCTGCTTCAGCCAGGGCAGCAGCTGCTGGTGCAGCAGCTCTGGCCGGTCATCCTGCGGGCAGTGGCCCACGCCCTGCAGCAGCGCAAATTGCGTGCCTGGCCTGCTGGCGCTGAGGTCCAGGAAGTATCTGCGATGACATAGCATACACGCACACACAGCTGCTGAGAGACTGCTGCACCACATGCATTGTTGACCTGTGTTGTCAGTAACCTGATTGTAAGCAAAGGTCGAGGTAGTGCTGCAAAGCATAGCAAGTGACAAACGCCTGGTGTGTGGCGGCTGTGAATATAAGACGGATGGATGCACTACAAAGCATTGGCAGTCGTGCACAGAACTCAAACTCTTTGAACTCACTTGCCGACTGGGCCGTCAATGGGTGTGAAGGGGTCTGTGTCGCCCCACGCCACAAACAGCGGGCAATTGACCTTGGGTATGAGGTCCCAGGGCTTGGGGCCAGCAGGACCTGCAGCGGCACATGAACGTGACACATATCTAAAGCAGCAGTGCAGTGTACTTAACCTAGCAGGAAAGCAAGCGCATGGTACATGGCACAGATGTCTGACTGGCTGAATGGCAGAAGCGGCGCACGGAACTAGCAGCAGGTTAAGCGGCAACATAACACATGCAATACCGGACCTATGGTAAGTTGACCTCTGCCACAGCACATTTAATGTCAGTGGGTGCCTTGGCCAGCATACCTGCAGCTGAGCCAGCAAACGGCTAACGACAGCTGGCTGATAGGTGCCTGGTGCACAAAGCAGTGCCATGTCTACTCAGCTGAACTCGTCCAACACCAGCCTGAACTTGTCACACCCACCTGTGATGACAGACACGAACACGTCCAGTGCGTTTGGTGTGAAGGCTGGCGCCAGGATGATGTCCACCAGCTCATCATCAACAGCATCCTTGTCCACATACACACCGCCCAGCACCTTCCTGATCGTCTCAGGCCTGCAGCACAAAGTATAGATGATTATGATCAAGTACGATGCACGCATTTAGCAACATGTACAGCACCTTGTCCACTTACACACCGCCCAGCACCTTCCTGATCGTCTCAGGCCTGGAGAACAGAGAAAGGCAGATAGCCTATCTGTGAGTCACAGCTAGTTCAATCTGAGCTTATGCAGACAGCATCATAAACGGCATCCTTGTCCACATACACGCCGCCCAGCACCTTCCTGATCGTCTCAGGCCTGCAGCACACAGAGAAAGCAGGCAGAGCAAACTCAGGCCCCAGCACGAGATGACAGCAGCTTGTCCACAGAGCATCCAGCACCTTCTTGACGGTCCCAGGGCTGGGAGAGCAGCAAGAAGCAGAGCAAACCCGTGGTGCACGGATGTCTTGCAGAACAAGGATGGTGATGTAGTGATCCTCCGCAGACATCACCAGGTGGGCAGAGGTTTTAACGCGTTTTTATTGTGTAACAGCAACGCCAGTGCGCCTCACGTGACTGCACAGCAATGCAGCCGGCTGCTCAGTCACTGGCAACACTTGCAGTCACATGGTGACACGACATACTGAGCACTGTGATCTACAGGACAGCAGGGTTGTGAAGACCACAACAACGAAACCCTTTTGGTAGACTCAACAGTTTTGTTTCTGCTGACTCACTGTGCCACGGCGTCAAAAAGAGCTCGTGCAATGGGTGGCGTCTTGAGCAGGAAGTCGATGAGCAGCAGCAGCGGCAGCGCCAGCACGATGCGCCAGTCGTTGATCACACCCTTGTTGTTCCTGCAAGCAGCAGAACAGAGGTGGCGAGTCAGTGCATCAGCGGCTGCGGCAGCAGGTGCAACAATAGCAACTGCAACCGGCTGACCTCCCGCAACTCCTGCAGACGCTGCGCCTCTAGCAGACATGCGAATCACGCTGCTGAGAACACACACTGCAAACATCAACCTATACCGCTAAGCACCGTACAACGCATCGCAGCTGCTAGCAATACCCCCTGGTCTTTTACTCACATTGCGCCTGCACTGTTCAGCAGCACCAGCCCGGCCAGCTGCCCCTCAGGCGCTGACGCAGCTGCAGTCAGGCAGCTGAGAGATCCAATGGAGTTCCCGACGATCACCGCAGGAGTTCCCGGCATGAACTCTGCCATGAAGTCTACTAGGAGATCCGCCCAGAGCTCAATGGTGTACTGCTGCACGGGCTTGTCACTTGCACCAAAGCCTATCAAGTCAATAGCGTAAACCTGCAAGAGTCACACGTGAGAGTTTGGCTGTCACTTTTGCAATGCTTTCATGAACCAGTCCTGGTTGTCCTGATGAACAACTGATCAGCAGCCAACTGCCTTGCTTTCGCAAAGTGCGATGGCTTGAGTGAACCAGGCAAAGGCCCACATGAGCAGCACACGCTTGTTGCAGGCACCCTTTACCTTGAAGCCGTTTTGCGCCAGGTATGGAATTGTTTTTCTGTAGTGGCCAGCAGATGCACCAAAGCCGTGTACCAGCAGCACAGGTTTGCCGCAGCCAGCAGTCTGCGCGCAAGGCGAAGGACAGCATGATGTCCTTCAGCTGCCTGAGATGTACAGTTCATGGTGTCAAAGTGTTCAGGCTGCTGGTATGTGCGTATCATTGCATTGTACAAAAGCATGTCTCACTTGCATAGACACAGCTGCGCAAGGTTGAGGCCCTCGGGGCAGCAGGATAGCCATATCAATTAGATGGTTGTCTGGCATCCTCCATCAACTACGCACCACATAGTTGATGCTACTGTCCCGCCATTGCCACTTGTGAGTGGTCATGCCCTGCTGCCATGAGCTGCTGTTTGGCTGCGACTCCTGCGCTTGTTGCTGCTGCTGTACTGCCTGGCTTTGTGCTGGCACGCGCTTGTTGCTGCTGCTGCTGCTGCTTTGGAAAGGTGACATGCTCTTCTGAGCTCTGCACTGCAAACCTGAGCTCCTTGCTGGCTTAAGTAACGAGCTAGGGCAGTGCTGCTGGCCTCTGAATCTGCTGCTGACCCCTGCCCGTTGCTGCTGTGAATGCTGTGGTGCAAGGCAATGCTGTGCTGTCTGCATCATATCTGCAGCGGGTGCTCCGCTATGTACCCGAGTTGTGGATCTTCACAATTTTGGAGCAATGTGCGGTGGGTTTGTTGCGATAGCTTGTGCGGAGCTTGAAGTAGAAGTTCAGTGCACCACAAAGCAGCAGATCCACACCAGTAAGCTGAGGTGTGCTAGATAAACACGAAACCAGGCAGATGAATTCTTCAAAGTCGTAAAGCACAACTACACAGCCTACCTGGTAGTACCAGTGGTTGGTGGACAACCAGGGCTCTGGCATGACACCATTTCGGCACTGAACTCAGACGTCCCCTTCATGTATTCGATCGTTGTTGTGACGTGGTAATCAACTCTCTAGAGCCAAGTCTTGATTGATACGCACCCACAACCGACCTTCGCTTGCTGCGAGTGCTTGTTTTCCTCGCCTATCCCAGTGCTTGAGAAGTTCGTCACTTCATTTATATCTTTGCTTAACATCAAACATGGATATTGAAAAGGAAGTCTTCCAGGATGAGGAGGATGCGCTACCCAAGGAGTTTGAGCACATGTCAGTTGATAGCATAAATCAGCGAGCCAGGCTGCTGGAGAACGAGATCAGGGTGCTCAAAGACGAATCAACTCGCCTGAACCTAGATCAGCAAAGGCAAGTCCACGCCATGGCCCTGTTGGCTGTACAGCAGCAGCAGAAGGCAGCCAGGCATGCTGCAAAAGCACGTGTATTGCTGGATTTTATCACAACAGCAGCTTCTAGCTGGCAAGCGTCATACTCATCAAAAGCTTTGCTTCGGTGTGGCGCTAGACCAGCAGCAGCATGCTGTATCAGCACGTACACAGCCATCAGAGAAGCATGCAGGACTGGAGCTCGAGGCCTGCACTAGTGCTCAGAGGCAGTATTCCCTCTGATGCAGGCTTCTTGCGGCATGTTGGCATGAGCATAGATCATATTATCTTAGTCGTGAAGCAGTAGTATTGTTTGCTGGCATCGCGCCCCCTACTGCCATATGCCCTGCTCCCTGTACTGCTTTGCCCTCCCTCACTGCGCGCCGCCCTGCTGCTGCCTCCCCGCTTCCTTCCCACTCGCAGCTTGCGCGAAAAGATCAAGGAGAACAAGGAGAAGATCAAGCTCAACAACCAGCTGCCCTACCTAGTCGGCAACATCGTAGAAGTGCTAGACGTCAAGCCAGAAGAGGAGGAAGAGGAGGACGGTGCTACCGCTGATCTGGACTCGCAGCGGCAGGGCAAGTGTGTGGTCCTCAAAACCTCAACGCGCCAAACCATCTTCCTGCCAGTGGTGGGCCTGGTAGAGCCCTCGAGCCTGCGGCCTGGGGATCTTGTGGGTGTGAACAAAGACAGCTACTTGGTGCTAGACACGCTGCCTGCAGAGTACGACAGCAGGGTCAAGGCCATGGAGGTGGATGAGAAGCCAACAGAGGACTACTCGGACATTGGAGGCCTGGACAAGCAGATCCAGGTGGGGTGTTGGGGCTGATGGTGGTTTTGGGTTTGGGGTTTGGAGTTGCTGGTGGGGTTGACAGTCAAGCAGAGGCTATGAAGGTGTTTGAGAAGCCAACAGAAGACCACTCGGACACATGCCGGCCTGGAAAAGCAGATTCACGTGGGACCACGGTGGATCTGCAATGGAACAGCACAGTGGTTCACTGTGAACCACTGTGGTGAATTCTTGCCTTGGTATCAGCACGTCGTGCCTTTATGTCACGCTCTGCTTCCTCTCCTGCAGGAGCTTGTATTGGTACACTGAATCCTTGCTTTTGTGTTAACACCGTCGTGCATTCATGTGGCGCTCTGCTCCTGTCCTGCAGGAGCTTGTTGAGGCAGTGGTGCTGCCCATCCAGCACAAGGACCGCTTTGTGAAGCTGGGCATCAGGCCACCCAAGGGCGTGCTGCTCTACGGGGCGCCAGGCACGGGCAAGACGCTGCTGGCACGCGCATGCGCAGCACAGGTGGGGGCTGGCTGCAGGGGAATTGTAGCAGCAGACAGCTCAGTGTAGTGCAATTACCACAGGCAGCAGCAGCAGCAGCAGCAAGAGTGTGGCGGCGTCTTGTAGTAAGCATGGGGTGCGTGCAGGGTCGCGGCTTGGGGTTGGCAGCAGCATCAGCACCAGCAACAGGGATGTTTTGCATGGCAGGGCTTGAGAAGCAGCATGGGTGCCAGCAGCACACTGCATAGCATAAATCAGCAGCTGCAGTTCAGGTCGCAGCATCTGCCAAGTTGCGCAGGCATCACAGGTTGCATATCAGCTATGCCTCCTGGAATCTGGTGGCTTCCTCTTGTGCAGCTGTTCCTGCGCACAGTTCTGTCCAGGGGTGGTTGTTTGGCTGTGCCTAGCAACCCTGCACACCAGTCCCTCGTTCACCTCTCACTGCCTCCGTTCTTGCGCTGTGCTTTTGTTGCAGACCAACGCCACGTTCCTGAAGCTGGCAGGGCCGCAGCTGGTGCAGATGTTCATCGGAGACGGCGCCAAGATGGTGCGCGACGCGTTTGCGCTGGCCAAGGAGAAGCAGCCGGCCATCATCTTCATTGACGAGATCGATGCGATCGGCACGAAGCGCTTTGACAGCGAGCTGAGCGGCGACAGGGAGGTGCAGCGCACCATGCTGGAGCTGCTCAACCAGCTGGACGGCTTCACCAGCAATGACAACGTCAAGGTGCGCGGCGTAGGAGCTTGAGTTCCTCGCAGGAGCAGCGGATCACTCTTGTGCAGATTGTTGCCCCATGCATGCCTTGCATATCAGGCAATATTCACTCTATGCATGCTTTGAGAATACAGCATATCCAGCAGGCGGAGGGGCACGCAAGAAAATATCGGACTCCATCGCCAAAAACCTTGAACAGGCTCAGGGCCCCCCCCTCCCCCTCAGCAAAAGGTGTCCTATGGTCATGTATTGTATATGTATGTAATATCTGTACCTTCTGGACCTTTCAGAGTGGAAGTCTGACCAGAATCGGCCAAGTTTTGGACCTGCTGTCAGAACTGATCTGCTGGCATGACACGGCCTGCAGAGTGCGGCGGGGGCCTCTGGGGCACCCTTTCAGGCCCTGGCGCTTTACATGATGCCCTACGGGTCTAAAAACATGTGCAATCGGTAGTACACATCAAGGCGGATCCAACGAGCTTGCTCCCGATGCCAACCCCTGGCAAGAAACTTCACAAAACATGTCGAAAAACCTTTGTGGGCCCCACCCACCCACCCACCCCCCTTCGCAGAAACCTTCTCAGATGGCGCCCAAATTATGCAGTTAAGTTGTTTTCAACATATATAACTACCCCAAGGTTTTCCCCGCCCAAAGTCATGATGGTGCTCTCCAGCTGTGGGAGTGCCCCCCCTAATAATAATAATCAATCCTTGTAAGCCATACCTTTCGGCATCGGCAACCGCGCCTCACCCACTGGGGAGGCGGAAAGCAGACTGATTATTCTCTCTATTTTCGGTGTAAGGTAGACCACCCAGACCCTTACACCCCTTACTAGGCAGCATGTGGGAATCACCCCATACGGTGGACTGCATACCTAGCAGGGCCGGTGTGTATATAGCCAGCAATCGACGGAGTCCTGCGGAGAGTCGCGAGGACATT
The DNA here is from genome assembly GCA_902809745.2 of Tetradesmus lagerheimii. Classification (NCBI taxonomy): domain Eukaryota; kingdom Viridiplantae; phylum Chlorophyta; class Chlorophyceae; order Sphaeropleales; family Scenedesmaceae; genus Tetradesmus; species Tetradesmus lagerheimii. The sequence continues at coordinate 87,432 of CADDIJ020001412.1, read as the reverse complement.
AGCAGCATCCTTCCTTCGGCTTTCGCCGACTGTATCCCTGAGTCCAGAGACATACTGCTTAGGCTCAGAATCGAACCTGCAACCTTTCGGCCACTGTTCGTCCGTCATCACCACTGCGCCACGTGTTTAACGTCCCGCCGGACGGAGTGTATGTATCCAGGCAATTTACGCATGCTTTGGATTTTGTGCCACTGTCCGACCTGCTTTTCTTGAGCTAGTGTTAGACGCCCGAGCTCAGCCCGCCGCCTGTACTGCAAAATGTATAGATTGCTGTCACTGACACTGCTTAGACTACTGCTTTCATGATCAGATACCCTCTGATACACCAACATTGCGTGTGATGAGAAAGACGGTTGTGCTTGCACACCAAATGTCATGCCTCTCACACAGGGGCTGTTTTTCTGGGGTTCAGCCTCCTTTTGAGTGACAGTCTGAGCTGAGCTGTTCGCAGCATCCTTTTTCTAGCTGGTGTCCGTTGCGGCGTAGCCGCTTGAACACACCCTGTAACCCCTCTTCTTCTTCTTGTTTGCCACTCGCGCTGTATTTTCCGTCCTGCAGGTCATCGCTGCCACCAACCGCGCAGACATCCTGGATCCTGCGCTCATGCGCAGCGGCCGCTTGGATCGCAAGATCGAGTTCCCGCACCCCAACGAGGACGCGCGCGCAAAGATCCTGCAGATCCACAGCCGCAAGATGAACGTAGCGCCGGACGTCAACTATGAAGAGCTGGCACGCAGCTCAGATGACTTCAACGCAGCGCAGCTCAAGGCAGTGTGCGTCGAGGCAGGCATGCTTGCGCTAAGGCGTGATGGGCTGGAGGTGAACCACGAGGATTTCGTGGAGGGTATTGTGGCGGTGCAGGCGAAGAAGAAGGCCACGCTCATGTACTATGCATAGGCGCTGCTGTGGGTGCGTGTCGGTGTAGTTGCAGCTTGCAGGATGTAGTGATGGCAGATCGTGGCAGTGGCGTGGGGTACGGTTTCATGTTGCGGCAGGTAGCATGCCGCACAGGCGGCACCAGTGTGTGCTGCTATGCACTATTGATGGGTTTGTTGCCGCAGGCATGCTTGGTTGTGCAAATGCGGTGGGATGCGCTGCCGTAGACTAGACAGCGAGGCGCATTTGAGGGTCCCTTGGCAGACCCTGGGCTTGAGGCTTGAGTCACCATTACATGGGCGCGCATAGTAGAGTCATGGCAGTGCTTCTTACTACACCTGCTGGTGCTGCCTGGGTCATCGTTGGCTTTGGACACGCTGTAGCTTACAGCAGTGTTGGTCGAGCTGGCACCTACTCCACTGCTCTGTCTTTTGCCTGGGACTGATTTTCAGCAGCAGCAGCAGCAGACACTGCATGCAGATGCTGAGCATGCTGTGGCCAGAAGTTCTCGCCAGCAGCATCTGCAACATGAATGGCTTGCTTGAGTGCAGTTGAATGATTTGTTCACCGTGGCACTGACACGCGCTCCGAGTCTCGCGCTGTAAGGGTTCACCAACATTTGACCTCCGGCTCAGCCGGGCTGGTGCTGGGGTGCCAGCATTGCACGCGAGGTACGTCGAAGCTTTGATTCGTGTACTGTTTCCAACACTCGACAATTCGGCAGCCGTCTAACGCCGTACAGGAGCTAGCATGGATACACAACAGCAGAGGCTTTTTGCGTTGAGGTCCCACTCGCCATGCTAACGCTAGACACACGCTGAGGGCTTTTTTAGTGATTCCAATGACGGTATCTGGCAGGACTCAGCTCAGCTGGAATGAGTTCCAGCAGCAACATAAAGGCAGAGGATGGAGCAAGCAGGAGATGTCCGAGCAGTGGAAGGCCTACAAAACATCATATGCCACCAAGAACAACCAAATAGGTGCTTCTATCATGCACAACTGGCTGCAGTTGGGTCAGCACAAACGTCGGCAGCATCAAAGCAACACAAAGGACACTGCCAGCTTGCAGGACGCTGCTGCTGACTTGCACACACCAGTAAAGCAGCAGTCCCAGCAGTGCCAGCAGCAGCTACAGACATCTTCAAGACCTTCACCTGCAGGATCAATTGGCACTGTCAGCATCAGCCCCATCACTCCGAGCAGTTGCAGCAGCAGCCAGCAGCAGGCGCTTGGCAGTTGCAGCAACACCAGCCCAGTGATTCCTGCCCAGGAGCTGAGTGCACTGCGCACAGCAGTTGAACATCTGCTATCAGGGCAAAAGGGGCTGGAGCAGCATCTGCAAAGCGTGCTGCTGCAAGACAACAGCTGCAGGGAGGAGATGCAGTGTCCAGGTGCTGCCCGTACTGCACACTCTGAAGCCCTGCATGCATGTGACAGCAAGCAGCAGCAAAAGCAGCATCAACCAATTGGCGTTGCTGCTGTTGGCTGTTTCGGCTTTGCAAGCTCAGGGCTGAGCTGGAACAGCTTTCAAAAAGCGTGCAAAGGCCTGGGCTTGAGCAAAGCAGAGCTGTCAACAGCTTGGAAGCATTACAAAGCCACTGCGCAGTTGCCTGGACAGCTGCTACAGCAGCAGCAGCAGCAGCAGCTTGAGGCAGAGCCAGCAACAGACTGGCTACCAACAGTGCATCAACACAGCCAACAGCAGCAGCAGCACCAGCTGCTGGGAAAGCCTGCTGGCTCTGTCAAGTGGGCGACGTTGAAGGACTGGGTGCAGCGCACAAGCAGAGCCAGCAGCAGGGCAGTGAGCAGGGTGGTTAGCCGTGTGGTGAGTCCTGCAGCCACCCCACAGCCCAGCCCAGGTGCCAAAGCACGGCCCACACGACACCAGCAGCAGCAGCACCAGCAGCAGCAGCATGAGGTTGGCAACGAGAGTCATGCTGCAGCTGCAGCGGCAGTTGCAGCAGACAGCAGCTGCAGCATAGGAGGCTTTGTGACATCAACAGCCGCAGTAGCTGGCGCCTCTGTTCCTGCAGGACAGTGGTGGGAGCTAGATAAAAAGCAGTACGAAGCCCAGCAGCAGGCCGTATTGGAGCAGCAGCTGCAGGAAGCAGAAGAGGAGCTGCTGCAGCAGCAGCAGCAACGCAGGCATCATAGCCAGCAGCAGGGTCGGTGGCAGTGGCCCAACACAGAAACAAAACCTGCTGTATTAGCAGGCAGCAGCAGCAGCAGACCACCTGCCAGGTCAAGCAATGTTATGTCACCTGGCAAGTACGCAGGAGCTGCATCGCAGCAGCATTGCAGCAGAACTGCACGCGAGTTGGTTGTTCACAGCTGCTGCGGCCTGCTAGATGACTTTGGCCCCTGGATGCCAGTCAGCTTGCAGCCTGGCCGCTTGAAGCGGTTGAAAACTGCCATTCCTGCAAAGCCTGGGCTGTATGAGTGGGGTGTGCGGATGCCAGTCGGCACAACAGCCGCAGATCGTGCAGCAGCCGCAGCAAGTGGGCTAGCTGCTGTGAATGCTGATGGCAGCTGCAAAATTGCTGGCAGTGGGGTCCGGACGAGGTCAGGAGCTGGTGGCTTGCAGCAGGGCCAGCCAACAGCAGAGTATGGGCCTGTGGTCTGCTTCTACCTAGGCAAAGCAGGTGAGTTGCAGGTTCAGCAGCATGTCCCGAGCTGTCTTGGACTGTAAGCTAGCTCTACTAGAGTGCACTACGGGCATGCTACTAACGTATGCACGCCACATCCTGCCACCTGCAGGCATTATACACGTGATCCCAACCCGTCAACATCTATAGTGCCTTTTACCATTGTGACAAACAAGCTGTCGCATGTGCGCAGGCATGCTCTCTGGCGCTCGGCGGCTGCGACAGCAGCGGTGCTCAACAAGCAGCTCCACCCAATCCCCTGTAGGCACTGCCACAGCTGCTGCTGCTGCTGGTGGTGAGACGCTGCGCACGCGTTTCAACAAGTATGCGCTGACAAAAGAAGGCCGGCTGGGGCCGGTGCGGGAGCCGCACAAGGATGCGCTATTTGCGCAGCTGCAGGCAGCAGGGGGGCAGCTGTGCTATAGGTGGGGCTGTGCTACAGCTGGTGTTAGCAGCGCTACAGCAGCATTGAGCGGTGTGTGCAGCCTGCAGAGCTTTATATCGTTGCTGTACGTGCATTGATTCATGTGGTGCGATGCAATGATCCTGAATCCCGACTGAATCTCGCATCTGCTGTCTCACACTGGCGATACATGTGCCGCACTGTGCATGAATGCAAGCAACAGTATGTTGCAGTTGTCATCATGGTGTGGCAGCATGTTTTGTGTTACATATCAGCTTCCATGCTGTGTGCTGCGTCCTGCAGGTGGTGTGTTGCTGTGGATGCTGAGCCATGTGATATGGAGCGGCAACTGCTGGAGCGCCTGGACTACGCGGCAAACGTGGTCAACAACGGCCAGCGCAGGGTAAGCATAGCCTGGACAGAGCCTGCGACAACTCTCACAGGGGCTGCTGTGCTGACTGTGACTGCATGCCTGCCTGGGTCAGCAAGACTAAATGCATGCCAGTAGCTGGGCAGTTGATGGCAAAACAACGGCTTTTATGTGTCAGCTTGGTGACTTCGGCAGCCGCTGTCATCTGTATGCCGCAGCACAGCAAGCACATGCCTGTCAGCTGCTTGTGCGGCCTATGCTGTCGTCAATATTACCTAATGGTGCCTGGTGCATGAGCCGATGGGGTTACTTTGCCGCTGCTGTTGCTGGTGTCACCCGATGCTGCAGAACCTGTTGCTGGGGTAGCATGGCAGCTTTGACGAAGCTCAGATCAACGACGCAGGTGGCCTGCACCACTGGTGACGCAGGCAAACGCTACAGCAGCTTGCAGGAAAACAGCCATGTGCCTGCAGGCTACGCAGCAGCTGTGCCATCATGGCAGTGCCACCGTGGCAAGACGGCGTTTTGACTGGCTGTCATCATGACGCGATAATGGGCTGGCTGTTGGCATGGGGCTGATCGATCGGACATCCTTGTCCAGCTTGGTGCCTGCAGGCACTGCGCAGCTGCCAAGCAACCCTACGAAGTTGTTTGTGAAGAATGGGTTAGCGTGATGCTGTTGTTTGGCCAAGTCAGACTAATAATAATCAATCCTTGTAAGCCATACCTTTCGGCATCGGCAACCGCGCCTCACCCACTGGGGAGGCGGAAAGCAGACTGATTATTCTCTCTATTTTCGGTGTAAGGTAGACCACCCAGACCCTTACACCCCTTCCTAGGCAGCATGTGGGAATCACCCCATACGGTGGACTGCATACCTAGCAGGGCCGGTGTGTATATAGCCAGCAATCAACGGAGTCCTGCGGAGAGTCGCGAGGACATTAGCAGCATCCTTCCTTCGGCTTTCGCCGACTGTATCCCTGAGTCCAGAGACATACTGCTTAGGCTCAGAATCGAACCTGCAACCTTTCGGCCACTGTTCGTCCGTCATCACCACTGCGCCACGTGTTTAACGTCCCGCCAAGTCAGACTGTAATCCGTCTGATTAATCATCTCAGGCTGAACGTTGGTTTGAAGTTACTTCCCAGGTTGGAAGTCAGTGCCAGGCGCTGCAGGGTACGGCAGGCTATATGAAGGATACTACAGGATACAGCAGGGCCTGTTACTGCTAGAGCACATGTAGCAGCAACAATATAGCCGGCCGGCTGCAACCAGCAAGCCTGACACTCATCATCATCATCATGTTACCCATTAAGCCATAGCATCAACGCCATCGGCCCCGCGCCCCTCAGGAGCGGAAGAAAGAGGGAGCACTGCTCCATTGTGTTTGCAATTGTTACGCACATCCCAAGCTTGGACAAGATACTCAGCAATGCTCCTAGATATCACTCGGCACACCCCCCTACTACCCCAAATATCATCAGAAACAAAACGCAACAACTTAGTGGATGCATCAGTCAACGACAACATATTGCTCAATTTTTCAGCGCCGCCAGCAACATCACGCAAAACAGACCGAATTTCATCAAGCATAGTATCCCTCTGAGCAGAAGTAGCGGGACAATCAAACATGAGATGTGACAAAGACTCAACACCCTGACCACAAGCAGGACATGCTGTGTTAGAATCAGCTCTGCTGCCGCCATAACGACTGGTACGCTCATGCACGCAAAGACAGCCCATTCGAACACGCATCAGCAACTCAATACCACGCGTTGGCGCACCAGAACACAAAAAGGGCCTAGCCCTTTTAAAACGCATTGCATCAGCATGTGTAGGGTGCACATGCGTGATGTAACGGCTCAAAGCAGAGTGCTGCAGTGATTCACAAACAATTGTGTCTGCATGCAGCTTCCTGACCTGACGGTTGATGTGATTCTTGCACGCATTAGCTCGATCAGTTGCCGCCTCAACATCCACACCATACTTGCAAAGCAAACTCTGCACATACTTATGCCAAGGTGTCACCACAACAGCACCACTAGGGCGCTTCCACTCAGCTGAAAACACCTGATGTGGCAACCGACAGTTCTGCTTACCCTGAACCCTAAAGTAATACTCCATCGCCCTCTGATGAAGCCACATGTGCAATGGCTTCACACCCCATTCAGCCAGAACAAGTGAAGTGCAAGGGCGCTCCTTGCCACAACGCATTGAGCACTTGATGATGTCAGTCTGCACTTTGTCAATCTGTTGCAGTTGCCTTGCAGTTGACGGAAACCAGACCTCACTGCCATATTCAACAATCGGGCGAACACAAGCCAGCCTGACACTGAGGCGAAGTCTGCGGAACAGAACAGAGCGTCTGTAACACTGTTTCAAACAGCTTCGGAGGCCCAGAGCCCAAATGACACTGTCAAGCACAGGCGTATTACATTGAGGCTGCAACGTTGCCAACTTGCTTGATGCACCGGCACAGATGGCACCGAACGCAAGTACACCCGTGAGCTCGCTTGCGATATGCATCTGGTGGGTCAAACACACACAGATGCCAGAACATCGCAAGTCAAGCTCAAACGTCCTCCAGCTCGACGTGGCAATGCACTGCAGCGTTGGTGCAAGTTAAAAGACGGTAGCCTACCAGTCAGTGACCACATGTCGTGGCAGGTTGCAATCTGCCAGGCGCTGACGGTTCACTTCAGCCTGTCTGCATGAGGCGCAGCACACGATAGCCGCCTCCCTGGAACTCCGGGTGCAGCAGTCGGCAGGGCACCTCCTCAACAGCCCAGCCACCGCCTGCTGCTGCTGCTGTGAAAGCTTCTTCCCCTAGGCCACGGCAGCGGTAGCACAGGAACACCTGCAGGGTCAGCCCCCACAACAGCAGGTTGACTAATGACAACACTGGCAGCTGGCGAACCTGATCCACAATTGAAGTGCTGCTGTCAACAAGGGACTTGCAGACAGCCATGCATACTATTCAATCGCCATAGCACATCGGCTGCATTGTGCACGCTGGCCGCAGTCTCTGCCAGCAAGTGACAAGCTATGGTGGTGAAAGCGCCGCATTACCTGTGTGTGAGGCGCGCACAGCTGCTGCAGGCTAACAAGCAGCGCTTGGTGATAGGCTGGGTCATATAGCAGGTCTGCACCAATCACGTAGTCATACGGCCTGCTGCAGCAGGTCGCTAACAAGCTGCGTTGCTTCTCCCAGTGCTCCTGCTGCTGCTGCTGCTGATCCTCCTGTCCCTGTTGTAGCTGCTGCAGTGCAGCATTAGACGCTGTGCACTGCAAGCGTGCTGCAGCAGCAGCTGCAACTTGTTGCTGCAGCCGCTCTGCCGGCTCTCCCCAGCTGTGTTCAACAGCTAGGGGTCCAGCAGCAAACACCTGCCAGTCCTGCTGTGCAGAGGACTGCTGCTGTGCTTCATCTTGCGTCTCAGCAGATTCTGCATTGCAAAACGCAGCAGCAAAGGCTGTTGCTGCTGACAGTGCGGCAGCAGGCTGCTGCTGGTGGCCAAAGAGGGTCTGTCTGTTGACTGCTGTTGGTGCCAAGCTTCCAGCTCCTTCCTGTTGTTTGGCCTCTTCTGATGCATGTTGTACCTCACTATGTTGCCCTGCGGCGTGACTTCTATTCCCGAAAGTGCCAGGTCTGGAGCTGCAATGTGCCTTTGTGGTCAAAGGGAAGTTGAGGTCCAAGTTCTCTTGCGTAAGGGGCAGGATGTGTGGCAGGTCTGTCAAGACCACCTGCGGCAGCAACAGAGCAGTGAGAGTGATTTGTGTGGAGCATGCTGCAAGGTCGGATCCACATGCCTCATGTGCACTATCCTGTGCACCAGCGCTGCCATCTGCCACCCAAAGGCTGCAAGAGACAACAGCAATGAATGCACAGCAACAGGTTGCTGCTACATCCTCACCTGGGCACCAGCCAGCGCCAGAAACATGCCAACAGTGCCAGCCCCACAGCCCAGCTCCAGTACCCGGGCACCTGACCACATGCTGCTGCTGCTGCTGCTGCTGTGGCGTCCTGCCTGCAGCTGCGGCAGCCGCAGCAGCAGAAAGTCTGACAGCACATAGCCACTCTGCCAGAGCACCAAACCCACTCGCGACAAGTATGGCTGCTGCTGCTGCTGCTGCTGCTGGTTACTTGCTGCTGACCCTCCTGCTAACTCTGTGTGTTTTGTCTGTCTGCTGTCTGTGCTGTCTGGCCTATCCTGCTGCTGACCCTGCAGCAGCATAACAGATTCCAGAGCATTGAGCGTTGGGTAGTGGCACTGTGTGACGCATCTCTCCGCATGTGCTTGAGGATCGCACTGCATGCTGCACAGCACCCGGCAGTGATGCTTGCAGCCCAAAGCACCGAGTACAGCAGCACCTCCCACATCACCAATCACAGTATACGTGCATGAGCAGGCTGCAGCCCATATTGCTTTTGGCTATGCATGTGCAGAGCACCACACACATGTTGCCTATCTGCAGTCCGATGTAAGTGTGCTGTGTTGCCGCTCTCCTTGGGGCGCTGGTGCTGCAGTAGGCTGTGTGGCCCAACTTGCAGCAGCTGCTCTCCCAGCTGCTGGCTTGCACCAGCACCAGCACCCCGGAACGGCACTAGCGCCATGACCTCTTGCGTCAAGTGCTACTGCGCTACAGGCTGTTTTTGCTGTTTTATTCCAAATATGTTGGCTGTTGCAGTTTGTGAGCAGGCTGGCGCAGGAACAGTGCTGCTCTGCCGTTGTCTACCAGGTGCCGCTCCATTAACTTATACAAATCAATCGTCTGCTGTGCTGGCAAGCCCCATCTCTATGTCTGCAATAGGCACAGCCTTGTAGGCACCCCGCTTGGGTGCTGCTGCTGCTGCTGCTGCTCCTGCGCCAGGTGCTGCTGCTGGCCGCAGCGAGGATGCCAGTCCTGCAAGTGCTGCTGAGCTGGCTTGAGGCCTGTGCAGCGCTAGGATGGCTGCTGTTGCAACTGCCGTGCCTGCAAGGTCGGCTATGAAGTCCCTGAAAGATAGGTTGCCTGGCCACCACTGCATGCCCATAGAATTGGAAATATGTGATGCGGTTGGACGGACAGGAAGATGCGGCTGGTGCAGGATGGGGTTGGCGTTGAAGGGAACAGCTGAAGCAAGCGGGTAGATGACAGAGGGCTGCAGCTGCTGCGTGGTGCTGGCAAAGCATTATTTTTAATAAATTGAAGCAGGCTTCAGATCTGCTCACGTACATGTGCCGTGACAAGTGCTGGGTTATGATAAAGATTCAACTACTGACCTGCAGGTAATCTCCTAGCTCCTTGCCTCCAGCAGCCAGCAGGGACAGCAGCACAGCAACAGACAAACTGATAGTGCGATTGCAGCCCAGTCGGAACAGGGCGGCGTACGCTGCTGCAACAAAAAAACCACAGAACAAGAAGTGCTCTAGCTTGTCAAGAGCAAGCCAGGGATCCTCTGCCAGCATGAAAGCTGAAGTTCACAACTTGTGCAGTACAAGAGCAGCAGCAGGGACACTTCGGCAAACAACAGAGGCGGCAATGCCTCAATCTGTGCGACTTGATCAGCTAGTGCAGCAGTACTAGCAAAATGAAGGGGGGGATGCGGTGCTTTCGATTGATCAGCAGGACGACTCCAGGGCTGGGGCTTCGGCACAACAAGAGTGCCTCAAGACGATGAGGGTATTACGACTTGCATTGTCTGCTTATCAATGTGCGGCGCCTTGAGTACATCCAGCGGCGGGATAAGATCTGTGCCACGCTCCAAGGAAAGCTGGGGCAGCAATGTTGCTCACCCGCTCACCTTCCACGCCCTCAAGCCAGCGCAATCGCTTTGCTGGTAGTGCCAAGTCGAAGTGGAGACGTGGAACATTACAGGTGCTTGCTGCAGGGTGCTGCAGCAGCGCGTCACACCCTAGCAGCACCTCTGGGTGATACATCTGTACAGGGCATCTGTACGGGGCATGCATATCAGCTGGACAAGTGCATCATTCTCACACCATGCATTGTGTCTGTGCAGGTGTACGCCATGGCTACACGTGCTAACGAAGCAGCAGACAAACGGTGCGCAGCAACGTAGCAGCAGCAGCAGCAGCACAAGCAGCAGCAGCAGCAGGGACATGTAGCAGCGCTTGCTGCTGTGCATCTCCCACCCTGTCACTTAGAGTGCTCCTACACCTCCTGCTTGCAGGGTGGTCATCTGTGGTGGAGGCATCATGGGGGCAGCAACCGCCTACTACCTGGCCCAGCTGGGCGTTGCTGCAACAGTAGTGGAGCGCGAGGCAGTGGCAGCAGCAGCATCAGGTGCACAGTGCTGCGCAAACACCGCGCAAGTGTACGGTTCATTTCATGCAATTCTGAATTGGTGGTGTGTGGTTGGCAAGCCCTTTGCAGCTGCTGTTTGATGCTGGCACTGGCAGGCACTCCATGCACGCAACAGCATGATGACCGTATCAGCGATGAGCCAGCAATCGGCTGAGTCGATGGGGCGGCACTTTTCCAAACACATTGCAGCCTTTGCACGGTATGCATGCAGCATGCTGCAGCTCAGCAGAGCACTGTCAATGCGCTAGACTGCAACTTGCAGCTTCATGGTTCATTACAGTGCAGCGACCTGCAACTTGAACCGCCAAATGCATGAATGGCCCCTGTCTTGCCTTGCGCTGGTGTCACCCGGTTGCTCTTCCCAGTGACAACTCCCAGACTGTTCCTCTTTACAATCCATACCTGTCAGCATAAGCATCACCTGGTGCCTGTCACTGCTGTGCTTCAGGCAAGGCCGGAGGCTTCTTAGCTCTTGACTGGAATGACGGCAGCCCAGTGGGGCCCCTGTCACGGCACAGCTACGCACTACATGCACAGCTGGCCCAACACTTTGGACAAGAGGTGATTGGATACAGGCAGCTAGACACGATACAGGTGAGGGCTGAGTAGCTGAGTACAGATGCAGGGTGTATCAGCAGTACAGATGCAGGGTGTATCAGCAGTACAGATGCAGGGTGTATCAGCAGTACAGATGCAGGGTGTATCAGCAGTACAGATGCAGGGTGTATCAGCAGTACAGATGCAGGGTGTATCAGCAGTTCTCTGGCCGATGTCTTGGGAGAGGAAGCCCAGGTTTATCAGCATGCAAGCTTGAGTACGGGAGCTGCGCACACCGGCACATTGTTTGCAAACTTTGCTTGAGCAGACTTTTTGCTTGAGCAGACTTTCATAATGCTTATACCCTTGGGTGCACGTTGCCCAGCAAGCACCTTCCTTGGGCTCTTACACATCATGCTCAACAACCTCCTCTCTTGTCATGCTTTCGTGACAGGTTGGCCAGGCTGCCCTTCCAGGTCTCAGGCTAGGAGCATTCACACAAAGCCACCAGTCTTGATCACTGACATCCTTCACATCAGCATACGCGGCGCTCCCATGCACATGCCACTGTCGCGTTGAGCCATGCACAAAGATCAGTACTTCAGCAAGCCAGTCAAAGCTCATTGACGGAGTGCGCTTCCATGCACCTGCTGCCGTTGCAGGTTTGTTGGCCAGGCAGCTGCCCCCAGGTCTCAGGTCAGGAAGGGGGAAGAAAACTTCACACAAAGTCACCAGTTCCGGTCACGGACACCCTTCACATCAGCATACACGGCGCTCCCATGCACATGCTACTGACTCTGTCAACTAATGCGACTCAAGTCAAGATGAATAATGAGAGAGAGTAGTTACATGTGGGTCCAGTCACCATCTCAGATGGTATGAGCCACCCCAAAATGAGCACAATGTCAACGCATGACGAAAGAAGATGAGCACACAATGTAGCAGATTGAGGCCATCCGTTGAGCACAGGGTCTCTCCAGATTGAGCATAAGATTATATAAATAATGTAAATGCCTCAACGCTGCTGTTGCAGGTTGTTGGCCAGGCAGCTCCCCCCAAGTCTCAGGCCAAGGGCAGCGGCAGCAAGTCAGCGCAGCTGCCGGGCTGGCTTGACGGCAACATCACTGCTTGCAGCAGGCTGGGCAGCAAGGCTACCACAGCACAGGTGACGCTGCAGTGCCCTGCACACTAGGCCAGTCATGGATTATGCATGGCTGCATGCATCAGGGCACTATACCATGGTGCAGTGGCAGAAGCAATCGTAACCATCCAAGTGCATTGCCACCTGCAGTTGTGTTTGCAACCACTGCTATGCAACGGAATAGTATGATGGTGTGCGCTGAGGCCGCCAAGCTGTTTCGTGTTCCTTTTGCTTGCCATCTGACATTCCGCATCGCGCGTCATTTCAACTACTGCCTGCAGGTGCATCCAGCGAAGCTCACACATGCGCTGATGTCTGCAGCAGAAGCAGCAGCAGGCTCCACTCTCCTGCTCGCCACAGTAAACGGAGTAACCACAGACAGCAGCGGCAAAGTGACAGCAGTTAAAGTGCAACGGCAGCAGGCAGCAGCAGAGGAGGAGCTTGAAGCAGATGCTGTGGTGCTTGCGATGGGGCCGTGGACAGATGCTGCACGTGCTTGGCTGCCTGCTGCACCCGTCACAACAGGTGTGTCTGTGTGTGTTGCCAAAGGATTAGGCCGGGCACCTTCAGCATATAGCCGCAATTTTATGGCAATGTTGACTCATTATACAGCTCGTGCAGTGCTGACGAGTTGCTGCTGAGCACGACTCCAGCTGCTGCAGCCGCTGCATATTATTGTGTGGTTGTCCCTGTGCTGCTGGTTCTGGTGTCACTAGCATGCCCGGTGTGCCACACCGTCAACACACATAACACGGTGCATTTCAAGTTCTGTCACTACATGTCTTAGCAGCTAACCACAGCCTGCTGCATCTTCTGCTGCTGCTGCTGCTGCTGCTGCAGGGCAGAAGTATCACAGTGTGGTGTTGCGGCCTAAGGAGGCTGTCAGTAACACCGCCATCTTCACATCATTCCGCACAGCAGACGGCAGGTAAGGACGTGCACTCATCATGATGTGCTCCACTCACCACCCATGGTACCAGTGTGCGGCAGCATGGAAACTGCCAACCAACATAACAAGGAGCAGGATGCATGCGCACCCGCAGTAGCTGCCAACGTCTGCTTGCCCATAAAGCTCCCATTACACACCTGCCTGACAAACCTGCACATCTGTTGAGCCAGAGCTGTACCGTCAGCCTGACGGCACCTTTCACGCATGCAAGTAGTAGCTGCTATATCCTGCTTGCATTTCCACACAACAAAGTAACACACGCGTGTGCGCCTCTGTTTGCAGGTCAGTTGAGCCAGAGCTGTACCCCAGGCCTGATGGCACTGTGTATGCATGTGGGGAGCCGCAGGCAGTGTCAGTGCCTGGCCAAGGCCCTGCTGGCGTCACTGTGGATGCATCACGCTGCGAAATCATCAAGGTCGGCGTGTAGAAAGGGTTGAGTACGCACAGCAGTTGCCGCATGGAATGCGGCAGGCATACCGGGTATGACTTTCCCAAACCTGGTAGAGTGCATTGCAATGTTCTGGCAGGACGAGCAGGGTGCTGTGCAAGGCATGTGGCCCGATGAACCCATTGGTTGTTGTTGCCAGCGGCTACTGGCTCCTTGGGTGGTGCCTGTCTTATGCAGCAAACATGTGCTATGCCAAAATCAGCAGGCGCACTGCCAATTGGACATGTTGTGTCAATCCACATGCTGTTCTGCAGGGTGTAGCTAGTTCGCTGGCATCATGCCTGTCTGACGCAGCAGTGGAAGCTGAGCAGGCATGCTTCCTGCCACTATCCAGTGACGGCCTACCAGTGATCGGCAGGTGAGGGGCTGCTGCCTGACTGCTGTGCCCATATCTTGCTGCGTAAGACATGCATTATCCTCCATGCTGCTGCAAGCATCCACAGTCATCAGCACCGTCTACAGTCCTTTACAGTGTGATGCAGCTGTAGCACTGCAGATCAGCAGCAAGGGAAACAAGAGCCCTTTCAGATCACCGATATGTGCTGGCTGACACAATTCTGTGCTGTGTGCACCAATACCAGCATGCCGCATGCCCGCATCACCAGTACTAGCTGCTCTGGCTGACACCGTGCAGTGTGTGCCATTGCGTGGTTATATTTGCTTGCAGACTGCCAGGTGTCCAGGGCGTGTATGTGGCTACTGGCCACAGCTGCTGGGGCATTCTCAACGGCCCTGCTACTGGGCAGGCTGTAGCGGAGCTCATCGTGCATGGCAGCAGCAAGTCTCTAGACATCTCTGCATTCGACCCGGCACGCGTGTGTGGCGTGCGGCGCTGAACTATATCAGCCGCGCTGTCAGTCAACAACAGAAGGTAAGGGTTGGGGCTGCATGCTTACAGATGCTTTGGTGATGGACGTGCGTTGTCATTGTCATCGTGCTGACGTTGCGGAGTATGGGTGAGCTGTATGGACCGGCAGGGCCTATACAAGCGCAGCTGTTGGGGCGTCCTCAGTGGGCAGGCTGTAGCAAAATCTCTGCCAACACGCATTGCTCTTCTGCATGTGTGTCTGAATGTTCTGCCTGCTGCTTTTTCTGGCTTCCTCTACTGCACAGGCATGTGTATGTCGCCACCCTGCACAAGCCAACTGCTGCTGCAGCTGCTGGTGCTGCTGCTTCTGTGGGGCTGCAAGCCAGTTCCTGGCCGCCATGCGGCCGCCGGCAGTTCACTATGCGTTGCACAGCCTGCAGCCAGCGCCTGGACCTGCTCTACGCCATGTACGTCACTCAGGTGACTGCACCCCTGCACTCCATGGAGCTGACTCCAGCAGCATCGTCATCAGTGGACATACGTTGTCAGCTGCCGTGCAACGTGTGATCTATGAGTTATGGCGCATGTTGCAGCAGCTGAGCGCAGTAGCAGCAGCCGTCGTTCTGCCGTACCGCGTACGGCATGCATGTGAGCGCTGAGTCAGCTGCTTTGTGCCCTGCAGCAGCTTGCTTTCGCAAATGATAAGGGTGCGTTTTGACGCCGTTGGGTGTATGTTGTGGTGTTGGCAGCTGGTGCCAGCCAACGCACATGTGTGTTTTAAAAAGGCCAGTGTTTGCCGGCACTTGGTGCCTGACTTGCCTGTCAGGACCTGCAGCAAGGCTTGCTGCAAATGAAGGGTGCAAGGGACCTCCTGGAGTAAGGGCGCTTGGCGTGTCTTACTGGTGGCAGCGGTGCCGTAGGCCTCCGACAATCAGGTTCGCTTGATTGCTGTGTATGGCCAGCCAGTAGATTTTGCCCCCCTTGTAACCAACAAAACAGGATGCAAGGGACGCTCAGCGGCGCTGAGTCAGCGCCCCGGCAGGCTGCCGCCGGCAAGCACACCCCATATGCCAGTGATCAACACGTCATTGCGGTTGTGGTTTCGTTTGTGCTGCGTTTCGTGCTGTAAAGCGTGTGCACGGCTCAGTGCTGTCTGCTAGCAGCTGCAGGCATCTGCAGGTGCACCCCCCACACTGTTGCAGCTGAGCTGTGGGCGAGCAGTAGCACTAGTACGAGGCAAACAAAACGTTGCTTGCAGGTGCATGCATGCCTCGAGTGTTCCTGCTGCAAGAAATCATAGGGGTAGCATGCTGGATCTGAGATCTGCAACCGTTGTTTTCGAGGTAGAAGCGCCTCGACATGTACGAAGCCTCTCATGTTATCTTTGCGGCGACCCCTTGTATATAAGCTAGACAGAGCAGTTACTGCAAACAGCTCACAGGCTATTCTGTGATAGCCCCGATACGTTCCCTAGATAACCCTTCCTTTGCCTCGCGGCCGTCCCGTGGGATCAGGTGCAGCGACCCTGGCGGTGAGCTCGACGCCCCTGCTTGCGGCGCTGGGCAGCGATGAAGTCCGCATAGCATGATAATATTATATATGCTGATGTTCCGAGTTGAATTGACTCACACCAGGCGCTTCGCTATGCACATGCTGAAGTATCTTTTGTTGGACCTGCACGGCGGCCCCATATCTGCGCATGCACATGGCCACCGAGTCTTCTCACATGTCAACTTTCCCTTGTATGCAGGTTGCACAATAGTACGCGCCTTTGAGATGCCTCGCTCAAGTTGCTGGCACCTGCCAGCAGCTGCACTACTGCTGCTCTACATTGGCAGCGTCGCACATGGCCAAGTGCTTGCTGGTGAGCAGCTCACACCTGCTAGAGATTTCATTATGACTACAGCATCACCATTGGTTCCTGCTCCGTGCTGGGGTGGTCAGCGGGAGTTGGAACCACCAGATTGTAAGCAGTGGATACTGCAGACGCATGTGTCTGCAGCAGTGATTTGGATGCAGGGCATCTTCTGGGTAGCGGTTCTTGCAAGCTTTGTTTTCTAGCCCTACCATGCACTATTTTACAAATGGCCTCTGTACTGATGCTCGCTTTGACCGCTTTGCTTAGCTTTGCTTAGCTTGGCCATGTGCGATGCTGCGCAGTTGCTTTGCTTAGCTGCTGTCTGCTGCCTAGCACCCGTCAACATTCACCCTTTGACGCCTGCTCTGCTGCCGTGTGCCGGCTGTTGCTGCCTCAACATGTACAGGTGTCAACACAACAATTCCAACTGCCCACATCCCCAGTGATCCCGAATGCTCCACGACTGTGTCGAGGCCTATTGCCGGCGGCGTCTGCCCAGCACTGGTGAGCAAACCATTTCACACATGCTGCTCTTATGTCACAGCATGTTACTTTGCACTAAAGCACCATATCAAGATTAATAACTCGCTCAAGGGTGTCTTATGCCTCTGGCCACTACTAGTGAGAGACACTTTTACTATGACATGTAACAGGTTGGTGCTCAACTCACACACAATGCTGCTGCTGATGATGCTGTAGACTGACGAGGAGGAGGTCATCCGCGGCTTTGGCACCTACTACGACGCAAACTGCGAATCAACAGGCACCCCGGCCGGCTTGTGGAACGGCATCAACTGCTGCCGCACCTGCATCTGGTCCACCACAGCTGTTGCGCAATTCTCGTCAGATGACCTGGGCGCATGCCCACCATGTGTGCAGCAGTATTATGAGGCCGCATTCACCCTCGCTAACGCCAACCTCACTCAGGCGCTAGTGCCTCTGACAACTTACCTGCAGCCTGAGAAGTGTCCGTTTGGGAACTACGGCTGGCTGTATAACCCTGTCAATGACCGGTGCTACTACAAGTCCTCTGGAGAGCGCGGCATTTCAACCGGCATTCTTGATGCCATTGATCGCTGCTTGGTGAGTGAACTGACTGACAATTGTGCAGTTGGCTCCTGGCGGCAGTGTGAGCTCTGAACGCACCAGTGCAATGCTGCATGACATCAGCAGCCCACCTGCGCCCCGTGACACTAGATACAGCAGACACCTGCTGCCCCTCATTGTTCTGCGAAATGAGTTGCATGCGGCATGCTACAAAGACATGCATGCCGCATGCAACTCATTTCACAGAACAATGAGGGGCAGCAGGTGTCAACTTATTTCACACAACAATGAGGGGCAGCTGCGCAGCACTATCTTGTGTTACACAAATTGGACCAACCGTCCCGCTGATCCAATGCTTGTGCTCTGGACATGCAGAATCGTCACGCAGGGTCGCAAATCCTCAACATCAAGAATGCACAGGAGGAGGAGTTTGTGCGCCTCAACCTGCTGTACGCAGGCTTCTTTGGAGAGACCTACACGTAAGTGTGTACAAGATCATGATCTTGTCAAGTGATCACTTGATTGGCCTGCCGGCATGATGCCGCTCTGCGCCATAGGGCATGCATACGGTTGTACATAATACACCTTCTCTGCGAGACCTACACGTGAGAGTGTACAAGATCACTTTGGTGTGTCCCCGGCATGTGCTGGTGGTGCCATAGGGCTTGCAGACCTCTCCTAGCTTCGCAGCGTGACGGGTGCTTAGCATGTGCCAAACAGACAGAACCTGAACCCTGTGAAGGCTCTGTTAGGTGGCGAGTTGTGTGTGGAATGACAATGCACATGTGACATGATTGTACACAGCAGTGTTGCACACAGCATGATTGTACACAGAAGTGTTGCACACAGCATGATTGTACACAGCAGTGTTGCACACAGCATGATTGTACACAGCAGTGTTGCACACAGCATGATTGTACACAGAAGTGTTGCACACAGCATGATTGTACACAGAAGTGTTGCACACAGCATGATTGTACACAGAAGTGTTGCACACAGCATGATTGTACACAGAAGTGTTGCACACAGCATGATTGTACACAGAAGTGTTGCACACAGCATGATTGTACACAGAAGTGTTGCACACAGCATGATAGTACACATAAGTGTTGCACACAGCATGATTGTACACAGAAGTGTTGCACACAGCATGCGCAGGGCTCTAAAATTATCATCTAAGTGATACCGCCTGCTGCTGCTGCAGAGGCCTGCAGAAGCTGGGCACAGACGACCCTGCCTTTGACAACACCTGGTACTGGCTGCAGTTCCCCAACCAGACAAGCCTGCCCCTGGCAACAGTTGGCACACCGCTGCTGGTGAGTTTTGGCAGGCGACGGTCTGACAGATGACGTTTGGGCAATGCAGGTTGCGTTTCCAGCATGGGGTCAGGGGTAAAATGCATATGGGACTCTGTAGAAATGGAACACTGGCTGCCATTGCTACTGGGCTGCATGCAGAAGAGTGCCAGCAAAGACATGTCACACAAACAGCGCTGATACATTGCTCACCAAGTGCTTCAAACGTGTGTGATTCTGTTGTTTGCAGGAAACCGAGTACCACAACTTTTATGAGCCAGGACGTGGCTTCAACTACACCGAGGAAGGACCCCTCTGCATGGAGATCCTGCCACACAAGCCCAAGTTCTACAACCCCTTCAGCTGCACTGTGCTCAAGCACTACATCTGCGATCGCCCAGCAGTGCAACCTGGGGAGTTTGCAGGGCCCATCCCTCAGCTGCCGTGCACGGGGCCTCCTGCTCCTCTTGCTGGTGCAGTTGGTACCGTGGCGTTGATCAACACTGGCGGCCCTGCTTTTTGCGGCTTTACGGCAGACGATGAATCGTCCCAAGGTGGGTTGTGCGGCAGAATGAGACCGAGAGCACCATGATGATGTGGTCAGCTTCACCACTGTTAACGCACGTATGCTCATGGTCAGTCGACCTAGCCACTGCAGCAACATTGATGCTGTGCAAGTCCATGATCTGAGCGCAACACCTGACAGTAGCCTGTGCTTGTTCATCCTAACTTGGTGCATTTTGCATTTTGCGCCTGCGTGTGCTTGTCTATGCAATGCAGTGGCTCTCGGAGGAGCAGCAGCCCTTCGCTACGGCAACCCAACCTGCAACGGATGCGAGGGCCTTCCAACCTTCGCCTGCCTCGCCTGCTCACTGCGCAACGGAGACTTCCGCTACACCCTGCCTGGCCTCACCCCTGGCAACCGCTACACCCTGCGACTAACGTTCAGCGAGGATTACTGGGAGGAGAGCGGACGCCGTCTGA
Organism: Tetradesmus lagerheimii; assembly: GCA_902809745.2. NCBI lineage: Eukaryota > Viridiplantae > Chlorophyta > Chlorophyceae > Sphaeropleales > Scenedesmaceae > Tetradesmus > Tetradesmus lagerheimii. The sequence goes on along the minus strand of CADDIJ020001412.1, from coordinate 67,768 downwards.
CGAACATCGACGTCAACGGGGTGAGGCGCATCTCGTCCCTCGATGTGTTCGCCCTGGCTGGCGCTCGCTTCACGCCTGCTGTCCGCACCATCTCCGTGACAGCGAGTTCGGCCACAATGACGGTGCGTGTGTGGCCGGAGCGCGACAACGGCGTCCTGTCAGCTTTGGAGGTATATGACATGGGCCCTGCAGGAGATTTCTCCCCAGAACCTGCTGAGCCTAGCCCTACGCCAGTGCCACCAACCCCAACCCCTCCAGGGCCCTCCACACCAAGCCCTGCCCCCGCAGCACCATCACCTGCTCCGGTGGTGCCCTGCGCTGCTCCTGAGCTGCCAGCTGGTGCATTGAGTGCTGTGGCACGCATCAACCTTGGAGGGCCTGCCATCTGTGGGTTTGCTGCAGACCCAGGAGCAACCCCGGCTCCAGGTTCAGGTGAGCAGCACTTGGCCGTGTTATACTCAGTGTGTTCTATAGCTATCTTATGTTACAACATAGGCTGCTGACTAGTCAAAGTACAGCTTGACCGACTGCGTTGCTGCGCCAAAGGCCAGCTGCAGCGAGCCGCGCAGAATAGCAGACACGAGTGCTGCAGGGCTATGTATTGATGTAATGCTGGCAGCATGCTTAGTCAACATGTCCAGCTGTACAGCTACTACGCATGCCACGCGTTTCACGTGCTCCCTACGCACATATATGCTCAACATCCTTCCACTGCGTGTGTAGAATGGTCACTCATCAACACATGCCGTCAAATGTAGCTACATCTGAGTGTGTCTGGGATAAGTAGGCGAGCTTGTTACAACCACACTGCTATAGCTGCACTGCTTCTCACAAGAAGCTGTTGTGTTCTTGCTGCAGTCACGGCAACTGGTGCCCCTGAGAATTGGTACGCGCGAACAGACGCCTGCAGCAGCTGCGCTGCCAACCCCTCAACAGCATGCTTGGCGTGCACGGTCCGCTGGGGCTCAGTCAACATCAACGTGCCGGATGTCATTCCGGGCAACGCTTACACCCTTCGCTTCACCTTCTCTGAAGTGTGGTGGGAGGAGGCTGGTCGCCGCGTGTTCAACGTCATCGTTGGCGGCTCCAATGTTTTGCTTGGCGTTGATCCCTTCGGGCTGGCTGGTGCCAAGTTTGTTGGCGCCACCGTGGAGGTCAATGTGACGGCTACGGCAGGCTTGTTGGCTGTGAGCTTGGTGGCAACTACGGACAATGGCGTCATCGCGGCACTGGAGGTGAGACTGCGTGATGGGGTTTAGATCAGCACATGGCCGTGATGGTGGTACAGGATCGCGCAGTTGCTGCTGTCAGCAGGATGTGCTGTAAATGCAGCTGTCTCATTGCTGCGATTGAGGCGAGCAGCATGTCACTTCGGTTGGTACAGCTTGATGCAGTGGGCAGCAATTCCCCTCTGCACTAATTCCATATGAAAGGTCGTAACTGCAGTATCGTGCTAATGTGTTAGCTGTTGCACATTCGCCTGATACGTGCACACACATGTGTAATACGCGCACCCACCCCACAATCACACGTGTCACTTCAACCTGCCCCTGCAATGCAGGTGTACGATCTGGGAGTGGCACCAGCCACACCGCCGCCCAGCCCAGGAGCTGCATCGCCGTTGCCTGCCCCTGCAGCCCCAACTCCTGCCCCTGCAACGCCATCACCTGCAGCTGTCAGCAGCCCCAGCCCTGCTCCAGTGGTGCCCTGCGCTGCTCCTGAGCTGCCAGCTGGTGCACTGAGTGCTGTGGCACGCATCAACCTTGGAGGGCCTGCCATCTGTGGGTTTGCTGCAGACCCAGGAGCAACCCCGGCTCCAGGATCAGGTAAGCATGCTGCGCAGTACATGGCTGTGTGATGACTGCGATTGTGAAAAAGGCTGTTTTTTTGTTGTTGGTTACAAGGGAAGGCTGTTGAATAGTTAGAATATATATGTTGGCCGAATTGATTGCTGATATGTGAGGCCTGGGGTCTCACAGAAAGCCTGACACGAGTCCTTCAAGGCTATGCATTGATGAATTGCTGACAGTGTGCTTGGTTGACAGCCAGTATGCATGCTTTATGCACGTAGCTCAGCATCCTTGCGCTGCACCCTGTGAGCAGATGATTCATCAATATGCGCCATCAATCGTAGCTGCACTGCTGCTGTTGTTCTGGGCCTGCTGCAGTCACCGCAACTGGTGCCCCCGAGAACTGGTATGCGCGAACAAGCGCATGCAGCAGCTGCGCTGCCACCCCGTCAACAGCATGCTTGGCATGCACGGTCCGCTGGGGCTCGGTCAACATTAACGTGCCTGACATCATCCCAGGCAACGCTTACACCCTTCGCTTCACCTTCTCTGAAGTGTGGTGGGAGGAGGCTGGCCGCCGCGTGTTCAACGTCATCGTTGGAGGCTCCAATGCTCTGCCTGGCGTTGATCCGTTTGCGCTCGCTGGTGCCAAGTTTGTTGGCGCCACCGTGGAGGTCAATGTGACGGCTACGGCAGGCTCGCTGGCTGTGAGCTTGGTGGCAACCTCGGACAATGCCATCATCGCTGCACTGGAGGTATACGATCTAGGAGTGGCACCAGTGACACCACCGCCCAGTCCAGGAGCTGCATCGCCGTCGCCTGCCCCTGCAACCCCAACCCCCGTCCCTGCAACCCCCAGCCCCGCACCACCAGCAGCACCCTGCAGCCCTCCTACCCCTCCAGCTGGCACGGTCAGCACTGTGATGCTCGTGAATGCTGGAGGACCCGCCATCTGCGGTTACACTGCTGACAACGCCGCCTCTCCTGGTAAGCATGCTGTCAGTGCGTTGCTAAACCGGCTGGGGCAGCTTGATGAACAAACTCAACCCGCTGACTGCAGGCAACTGTACAGTGCCACCATTGGTTGATCCCTGCTTTGATTAGACACTTAGTGAGGGCAGAGCATGTGCTGCGGAAAGCCTACAGCACATGATACATTGAAGGCCAGCCAACTGCCATGCACTGTTCGTGTCATCCACACTGCCTGCACTGTAGACAGTCGCATTACATGCTAACCCTATTGCAGTGCTGTGTTGTGAGGTGCTGTTCCTTACCCGTGCTGCTGCTGCTGCTGCACGCTCCCATTCTGCAGCTGCAACTGGTGGTGCCCCAGAAGACTGGGTTGGAAGGCCAGATGTCGTCACGCAGTGCCCCGCAAGCTGCAACACGGCGCCCACCCTTGCCTGCATCCCTTGCACAGTACGCTTTGGAGGCGCATTCTCCTACAGTGTGCCCACCACACCTGGCCACACCTACACCCTTCGCTTCACTTTCAGCGAGGTCTGGTGGACAGCAGCCGGCTCACGCGTGCTTGACGTGCGTGTGAACGGCGCGACGGTCTTGGCCGGCGCGGATCCTTTTGCGATTGCTGGCGCAAGGTTCACGCCTGGTGTGCAGGAAGTCACCGTGGTTGCGGGTGCTGGCGCTGGCATGACTGTGAGCTTCGTGACAGTCATCGACAATGCCACTCTGTCTGCGCTCGAGGTAAGCACCGGGGGTTTATGGTCGTACAACTCGATGCTGTCATCTATTACTCTCCATTGGACAGCACCAAGACAGCAGCACGTGCAACAGTATGCCATGCAGTACTGCTGCAGCACCTACACTGCGCAATGGCGGTCATTATGCGCAGGCTTCACATGCTTCAAGTTGTGCTGCACGGCTGGTGTGCACTGCTAAACTGCAGCGTAGCACAGACACTGTCAAGTGCTTGACTGGCTGCAGGTCAGCATGCAAGTAGCATGCCCCACTGTATCAATGTCTTTCACAATTGCCTGCTACAGCTGCGGCCGAGTGTGCAACACATCATGTGGTGGATGGTATGATGCCGCTGCATTGCTTGGCAGTTGGTAACTGTGCTCAACTCACGCTGCTGCTGCTGCTGCTGCTGCGCATTCACCTCTGATCTGCAGGTGTATGACATGACACCTTAAAACCTAACAACCAACGACCAGCAGACTACCTGGCCCTACAAAGCGGCCTCATGTGCTTCCAGGGCTGCTGCAGATGCTCTGAACACAACAGGGTCGTCAAATGTTGTCATAACGACGAGGATGATGATGGTTACATACACGAGGACAAGTACAGTCGTGACAAACACAAACAAAAGCGTGTGTGCACAGACCAGTTTTTGAAGCTGTTATGATTTCAAAGTGAACGTGCTGAAGTGTTTGTGGCTGGTGATGTTGCTGTGCGTTATCATTCGCAGAAACACAACCAAGGTTGGCTGTAGTACTTATATGGCGGTTATGCGGCTGGTACAGCAGTACAGCTAACAATGGCAGTTGCAGATCTGTGCAGCGTGTGCAGTGATGGGAGCTGTCATGCAGTTTGAGTAGAGTGGAGACTTATACAACGGTCCAGTGGGCCATCCTGAGGGTCCAGTGGGCCACTCTGGGCGAAAGCGGCAGCACGTTGTTATGTGCAGTAGCGCTTGTACAGCTGAACATTCAGGGAGTGACGATGGGGCTATACAGCAAGTGCACCCGGCTCTGGTTACAAGTGACTGCCACACGTGGCAAGGTGTTGCGTCAGCGATTTTGTCATGTAACATACTGGAACGCTACAGTGTCACCAACGTTTTGACTGTCTGCCAAAACCCTGGGTTGTGAAAGGATGCGGCACGCATCATGCAGGACACTGTGAGACTGCAGAGAGCATGTATACTGCTCACCCAGCGGCGATGGGGGGCGGGGGGCTGCAGCTGCTGGACTCCAGCTGGATGATACATGTATCATACCTGACTGTACCGTACAGTCTGTGACACCAAAAAAGCACTCTCAAGTGAGCCAAGCAGGGGTCGAAGTTGGTGTCCAAGCTGATATCGTCCTGATACACAGAAGCCTGAGAAGGGCGCCAGTAGAGGTCAACCAGCTTCGATGCTAAGCGTTCGACAGCTTTCGATCGCCGCTGCTGAGGTCATACATACATACGTTTTTTACCTCATCCAGGCTACATTTACACCCAGCACCCTGCTGCTGCTGCTGCAGCCAGAGGCACCACGTGCATCCTCAGCAGTAGCAGCAGCCCCCCCTACTGCTGCACAAGCACCACCCTACAAGTAGACACCGCCCAGGCAATGCTCAACACCAGCCAGAAGCCACCCCTAGCTACTGCTGCGCAAGCATCACCCTACTACAAGTAGACACCGCCCAGGCAACGCCCAACACCAGCAAGAAGCACCAGCAGCCCCCCCTACTGCTGCGCAAGCACCACCCTACAAGTAGACACCGCCACCCTCCAAGTAGACACCTCCCAGGCAACGCCCAACACCAGCAGCCACCCTACAAGACACCGCCCAACACCAGCCAGCAGCACCAGCAGGCCAGACTACTCAACAGCCAGCCCAGGCCTGCAGGATCATCGCCGTAGCAGCACCAGCAGCCACACTGCTGCTTGCAGCCACCCCTAGCTACTGCTGCGCAAGCACCACCCTACTACAAGTAGACACCGCCAGGCAACGCCCAACACCAGCAAGCAGGCACAACACCACAAACACCAGCATGGCGCCATACGTCGACGCCAAGCCAGCAAGCCTACTACTCATCCACTGCCTCAAACAGCTGCTGCTGCATCACCGCGCAAGGGAGCAGGCTGTGCACCACGCCCTGCTGCAGCCCTGCCCAACACCAGCCAGCCAGCCAGCACCAGCAGGCCAGACTACTCAACAGCCAGCCCTGCCCGGCCCAGCTAAGCAGCCAGCATCGCCGCCTCCAGTGCCGAGCAGCAGCCGCAGCAAGTCTTGCTTGTCGGCAGAGCTCGCTCGCGCGAGAAAAGCGGCGACCGCGGTGGGTGGCTCGAGCTTGGTGTTAGTGCTGCCCCAGCTTGCCAAAAAGCCAGGGGGTGTACGACTGGATGAGCACCGCGACGGTCGAGTCTGCAACCGGTTGTGCTGCAGTGTGCTCGTCATCACCAACTCCGGTGCGCAGGCCGATGCTGAGGTTGCCGAACTCCTGCTGCTGCTCGCGGAAGACAGCCCCAAAGCCCTCATGCACCAGCTGCTGGTCATTGATGCGCACACCAGAGCAGCACAGCGTGGGCAGCCTGACAAGCAGGTCGCCAAAGCTCTTGCTGCTGGCAACGCACAGCGTGGACGTCTGGAAGTCCGCATCCACACTGGCGATGTCAAAGGCCGGCATCAGCTCCTTGCTGTTGCCCTTCTGGCCCTTGTACAGCCTCTCCACGCGCTGGTCGCTTGGGGTAGCATCCACCACCATCTGGATGGCCTGCTGGCAGTGACCGAACAGCTCGCTCTTCAGCACCCCGGACACGAGCACGTCTTCGGGCGGGCAGGGCTCTTGCACAGTGTGGGACAGCACGCAGGCGTCCTGCACAACTCCATCCTCCAGGGTGTCGCTGTCCTTGAGGTGCACGGGGATGTCCTTGACATCGCTGAAGTCGCCGCTGGGCTGCAGGCACAACACGGGGCGGCAGGCGGGCAGGATTGTGAGTTACACCCTGTGCCATGCAAAAAATGTGGTTGACAACGTGTACCACAACAAGCCACCTGGCAGTGGGACCAAGGTTGTCATGGGACCTTGGGGGACCACTGTATACAAACAGGGCGTAGAAGGGCATGAGGTGGACTGTCCACAACATGCTGGGCCCTGCTGCAGGGCACCTAAACCCAGCAACTGCTACTAGAACAGGGACCCACCAGGTTGATGACGCTACCATTGGTCCGCTTCTCCAGTTGGACCTTGCAGTAGCTCTGCTGCATCTCCGGACCGTGTTGGAATGCTCAACCCATGTACTCCCGAGCTCACGCCCGACTGGAGGGCATCCTTCTGCGTGCTGCTGCGCACGTCCTGCTCGGTGCCCATAATGGACGACGCCAGCACTTCTGGTGCCTGCTGCTTGGAGTCCTTGATTGTCTTGCCCCCACCCTTCTTTGTGGTGCCACGGACAATACTCTGTGCCGTGTAGCGCTCCCCGACCCGCGTCAGGAATAGCATCGACTTGCTGCGGTTCACATCGTCGCTGCTGAGCGCTCTGCATGTGGGCACCTGTGGTGCACAGCAGCAGCAGCAGCAGATGTGTCAACTGCAGATGTATCAGCAACCTGGCAGCAGCACTGCACACGCCTGCAGCAGCAGCAGCAGATGTGTCAAGCTGCATTGAATCTTCAACGGTCGCCTGGCACAGGAGGAGGATCACAGCTCTTCAGCCACGTGCTATACAATGCAAAGCAACTGCTAAAGTCGCAGCCCCGTTGTCGAGAAACCTTGCGACTGTACTCACCATGGGCCTGCTGCTGCCGCCGCCGCCGCTCTCTGCTGCAGCAGCATCGGGCATGCTGCTGCTGCTGCTGGTGCTGGGGTCCTGCAAGCGGAAAGGTGCGAGTTGCGTCAGCCACGTTTCACCCCCCCCCCCAGTTGTATCCCCAAGAAGATGGCCTCAGCCCTACTGCCACTCCAAGCCATGGGGGCGCGGCTTCGGGCGCTGGGGTATTCGTTGAGTGCTCGTCATGTTCAGCACCTCATTTCTGTGCAGCATGAAGGGAGCAGCTGCAGAGGAGTCCCCTTTTTGATTGAGGAGCCTACTACTATAGGGCAGCTCGTACCTGTGTGAGCAAGCTGGGGAGGCCGCTTGGCGTCTTGCGGGGGAGGCCAACATGCGCGTTGCTCTGCAGCGTGCATACATACATGGCACTGTTCACGTACAAGATGATAGGCGCTTGCCGGTATACTAGCACTGAGACTGCACAACCATGCTGTGCTGCACAAAGCTCTGCATTTGACCAGACAGGATGATGCAGTGGGCTGGCGGTCTGAAGCGTGGCCAACTACTGCTCACCTCTTCTTCCTCTTCCTCCTCCTCGCTCTGCACGCAGGCAGTACATACAACAGTTGGACCCACTACTACGGGAGGAAGTACACAAGCATGCAACTCGTTACACCCAGCACCACCGGAGTCTGTGGCATATCAAACCTATGTCACCACTCGCACAACAAACCACCTGGCAGTGGGACCAAGACCGTCTTGGGGACCACTGTATACGGCAGGGCGTAGAAGGGCACGAGGTGGGTTGTCAACAAAGTGCTGGGCCCTGCTGTACAAGTGACAGCGGCTGTTGAAAGCACACCTTGCTCTGCCGCTCAGGGGCGACCTTGTGCAGCAGGCGTGCGTGCAGGGTGCCGGTGATTATCATGTCAAGCATCTGATAGAACACGATGACATGGCCAAGGGACAACATGCTCAAAGCCGGTGGCATGGCCAGCTCCCGCATCTGGGTCCAGTAGACCTCCTCCTTCACCTTCTTCTCCAGAGTGTGAACCTTGCCGCGTGCTACACCCATCAGGGTTGCCCTGCTGCTGAACAGCAGCAGGTTCACATGGCAGCTGCTGCTCTGCTGCAGGCCGTACATGGCCACGGCTGCGGTGGGGATGCGCGCTTCCCCAATCAGCAGCTTGCAGCACGAGATGTCCAGCAGGCAAGGGTCGCTGGGGCGCGTGGTGCAGCGCAGGTTGATCAGCTGCGAGAGAAGGGTCATGGTCTTCTTGTGCACCGCCACCAGCTTGGAAGATTTTAGCCGGTTGACAGAGCTGCGAATTTGCATGAAAAAGCGCAAAGCAGCTTGTTGCATGCAACCATGGTGTGCATATTGGATTGCGTGCAGGGCCGCCCTGCAATGCACACAGCCCCCGCCTCTTGGCAGCTGCCGCAGCAGCCTGCACCGAGTCGCAAAAAACAGGTTGTGTGTCTTGGATTGTGTGCAGGGCCGCTCTGCAATGCACACACGTGGTACAGCAGGGCCCAGCATTTTGTGGACAGTCCACCTCATGCCCTTCTACGCCCTGTTTGTATACAGTGGACCCCCAAGGTCACATGACAACCTTGGTCCCACTGCCAGGTGGTTTGTTGTGGCATACGTTTTGAGCGTATTGATTTACCACTTCCCCGGGCTATGGGGGCGTAGCCCCTCGTTTTACCAGCGGCTTCGGGCGCTGGGGTGGTTGCCCACCAACGTGATAGGGACGCCCTTTCTTTTAGTGGTTGTCATTTTTAGCATGTGGGCACTGCTGTCCACTTTTACGTGCTGACGGGTGTAACAACGTCTACCGGCTGCCGCTCACGTCTTGGACATCTTGGCCAAGTCTCGCATCACGCTGGCGAAGTCGTGGCAGAAGTGCAAGAGCCACTTGCCCGGCACCTGCAGCGTGCGCGCAGGCTCACACTTCTTGAGCTTGCCAGTTTGCTCCGCGGTGCTCAGCAGCATCTTGATGAAGTCGACACCCATTGGGTTCTCTGCAGCCAGCCGCTGATGACCCGCTGTGGTGTCCACCTGCACACAGGTGTCGCTTGACTGGCCTGAAAAAGCAGCAGCAGCAGCATCGGTAGATCCAGGTCAGAATCATCATGAAGGGGGAGCTGCAGCTACAGCAGCAGCATCAGTACATCCAGATTAGAATCATCATGAAGGGGGAGCTGCAGCTACAGCAGCAGCATCAGTACATCCAGATTAGAATCATCATGAAGGGGGAGCAGCACTGCAGGCAGGGCAGCTACCTCCATGCAACCAGGAGGGGGCCAAAGCATGCAGTGAAGCACACTCGCCTGGGGTCATGCTGCGCCCAAACACGTAGCGGAAAGCTGTGCGCAGTGAAGACACATTCCCCGCGACTGTAGTCAGGTGCAGGGCCTTGTCCCCTGCCTGGCGCGCGCCCTCGTTGGTAAAGAAGGTCTCACTGGTCGCAATACTGCACGACGGCGCGATACAGTGCACGACAGCGCTTGGTCGGCGTCATGCCATCGGCAATTGCAGACAGCATGTTGTGCAGTTGAGCATGTAGCTGCTGCTTGAATTGTGATGACGACGGTGTCGTGGTGCACTTGCTGGTCAGGTTGCTGTCACAGAACATGTGCCATCCACACGTAAACATTCGAGCTGCTGCTTTGAAGTCACCCACACATACAGCAAGCTGCTGATACACTGACCTGCGGCAAAGATCACCCTCCGTCATCGTCATGACCGTCATGAGGGGCAGCTGATGCAGGCCAGCCTTGCAAAAGGCTGTCAGATGCTTGAGGTTGCCGCGTCCTTTGACAAATCGGCCAACCTCACCATCGCTGCTCACGCCTGCAGCATGCAGCAGCTGTTCTGCATCGCTTAGCAGGTTCTTCTGCCTGTCCTTGTCCTTCAGCTTCGCGAGAAGCCTGCCTGCGTCCGGGTACAGCTTCTGTGCTACGTTGCGGAAGGTATCCGGACTGAGCTCCCACTGCAACGCCTTCCCGTGGATGATGTTGGTGATGGTGCGGCGCAGGTCTTGATGATCCTGAGTAGCAGCAGCAGCAGCAGCACATACCAGTGGCTTACACCCAGCACCATGCAAAAGTGGACAGCATAGATGTGTGTGTGAGACCACGGCCAGAGAGAATGCATTCTCTGCAGCTGCCATCCTATCTGTCATCACAGCACATGCACAAAAAGCATCCTGACACCGCTGCTGGCAATGATGATCATGGCTGGCCTTCCATCTGACTGTCTACCTGACATGCATACCTAGGTCTCTCTCGCTCTCGTGCTCACCTGTCCGATCATGATCCGCATCTCCTGCTGTGGGTATGCTGCTGCTGCAGCACTGCTGCCAGGCTGCACAGGGATTGCTGCTGGTGCAGCGCTGCTGCCAGGCTGCACAGGGATTGCTACTACTGCAGCACTGCTGCCAGGCTGCACAGGGATTGCTGCAGCGCTGCTGCCAGGCTGTGCAGGGATTGCTACTACTGCAGCACTGCTGCCAGGCTGTGCAGGGGGTGCTGCTGCTGCAGTGCTGCTGCTGTTGCGTTGCCGCTTGGGTGTGCGCTCGGCGTCGGTGCCCTGCAAGCAGGTAACAAGGGGGCATGGCACGGATGTTGTTTGACAATGTATACATCCCATATGATGCAGGTCACTGGCGCAGTTGCAGGCGTCTGTAAAGGAGCTGGCATTCGCACACTGCTAGCAGCACATACTGCAAGTGACATGACAATCACACATGAGCTAGTTCTACAGCTGCCGCTACTGCCCCCTGCAGCCAATGTTGCCTTGTCACCTACGTCATCTACCTTGCGCTTGTGGGCAGCCTTGCGCCTGATCTTGTTGGTAGCCCCGCGCATGGCATCACCCTGGACAGAGCAGCAGCACACCATGAGTACAGCAACAGGTAAGAAAGCACCACGTGACCTGGTGGTGTGCCAGCACAGTCAGTAAAGCTGCTCTGCATATACATCCCAAGACACAAACACACAGGATGCAGGTCACTGGCACAGATGCAGGTGCTCCAGTACGTGTGATGTTTGACAATGGTGCAGACACTACTGCTTTCTGTCAAATACCTGGCATTTGCACGCTGCCAGAGTTTGCTGAACTCAGTTGCAAAATACCATGACCGGCAATTGCCATTCCTCTCCACTTCTGCCGCTGCTCTGTCGCACCTGCAGCTGGAGCTCGCGTGCTAGACCAGTATTTAGCAGCTCCCTGGCCTTGTCATCAGCCCCAACGCCAGCCAGCCACGCCTCGCTGGCCAGGTCTGCAGCAGCAGCGCAGCTACCGAACATGGCATAGCGGCTGCTACACAGCACCACGCTGCAGGCTTGGAAGCCGGGCTGTTCGCACAGCAGGTTACACAGCTGCTGCGACTCCACTGGCACCCTTTGCAGTGGTTTGTGCGTGCGCTTGCTGTAGAACTTCAGCGATTCAGGCAGGGGGGCATTGCTGACATCCAGCTGTGCGCGCCGCTGAAGGCCGGAGCTACCGCGCTCGGCGGCCTCAATGCTGCGGATGGTGGCGTTGAAGAAGCCCTGGGTCAAGTGAGGGTCTGGGCCATCCTGGTACAGCGCTTGAGGGCATTCGAGGACAATGTTGCTGCCTGCAACAAGCTGGTTGAGTGCCGTGCAGCTGCTGCACTCCCAGTCATCGTCAGGGATGCAGGCAATCCCCAAGCATGCCATGTGAAGTCCTTGGAAGCATCCCTCACATATCAGCATGGTTTCAGGGCTGTCCTGACTGCCGCATGCTGTGCAGCTTGTGTTGGGGTCGATAGGCTCCCCTACAGTTCCCTCTCGGTTTTCCATAGCACTGCAATGATAGCCAGCAGTAGCAAATGATGGCTGCAGAGCTGTACAACCAGGAGGGGCCTGCGGACGAGTCATGTCCTGTGCAGCGCACTGCTGATGCACAGACTCCAAGGAAGTGCAGGCACTACTTTTGCATAGACTGCATGCGCTGTTACGTATGAGGACAACTACAGGTGTGTATGCTGCTTGGTGTGGCGTGATTGTTGCTGGTCATCCAGGATATCTGCAGCTCCATACCCAGCTGCCGCTTTCATGGTGACAGTTTCAGCCAGCGCTGTCATACTGTATCTACATTGGGAATCATATATCACTGAAGCAGCTGTCCAAACAGACTCTGTGCAGGCACCAGGATGATAGCCGCATGTATTCTGTGTGTGCTGATCAGCAGCTGGCATACCCATGGCAGCTTCTTTACCCATCAACCCAATCAAACCCTTGTGGTCCTGTCAATGCCTGACATATTGTGCCTGCTCCTCGACACCTCCCTCTCCTTGTCACCCGCAGGCGCACCGCTACCCGCTGTGCTGCCCCAGCTCCTCCTGCCAGGAGTGCCTAGCGCATGACGACGTGCTACAGCTGCTGCAGGGACAGCCAGCGCTGCAGGTGCGTGGCTGCTGCTGCTGCTGTCAGCACGTTGATGAGTCTGCGTGGAACCTGACAAGCCCCACGCTTGTTGTGTTATGCCCACATGAAAGGAATTGCGCTAGTACTGCCGGACCGCTGAGCAGTGCTCTTGCGTTGCGTTTGCATCAAAGCCAGGGCAGCTACCGATCTAGCAGCTTTTAAACAGCCTGAACTTCACTCTCTGATTTGTGCATGCCAGGGCAGTACATACCCAGCTGCCATGTTTGAAATCAAAGGTTTCTCATCTGGGCTCAGTCCCTGCTGGCTGCCGCTGCCTCTGTGCTGCCAGGCAGCGCTGCATGTGTTTGAGCGGCTTGCTGTGGAGCACTGCATCGACCCTGCGCTGCGCTTCCACTGCCCCTTCAAGGACTGCAGCTGCCTGATGGAGCTGTCAGAGAAGGCACGCAGCAGACAAGACGCACCACTGACGTGTCCTGCGTGTCGCCGAGCGTCTTGTCTTGGCTGCGGCATAGCGGGCTGGCATGAGGTACGTGCGGGGGCAAATGCAATGCCAAACAGTGTAGCTGCTATAGTTGTTGCCGCGCAAGGTTTTTCAATCGTGGTAGCGGGCTTGAGGTTTGCGCATGCTCAGCATCCAGTCAATGCTGCGTTGTGCACCACTCCCTGTGGATAGCTTCAGTTGTGCAGCTGTGCAGCGGCCAGCGGCACATTGCCAACAAAAAGCAGGCTGTCTCTTTGTGTACGATGTACATCAGCTGTGGACATGCATTGGGTAGAACTAACATCAAAGGACAGTACATGGGGCGGTAGTTGCTGTGCTGTTCAGTTGATATGTGCAGTGCTGTCTCCTGCAGGGCATGGCGTGCGCGCAGTTTCAGGCACTGCCGCTGCAGCTGCGTTCCCTGGAGGATGCGGCGTTCCTGTGCATGGCCAAGACAAAGAAGTGGAAGCGCTGTCCTGCAGCCAACTTCGGTCATATGGTGGAACGCAAAGGCGGCTGCATTCACATCCAGTGCCGCTGCGGCAGCACTTTTTGCTTTGATTGTGGCAGACCATGCATCAAGGACAGCTTGCGCAAGGCGGCTCGTGCCAGCGGCATATTATACTGCACTTGTTTGAATTGCCTAGGATGAGCTTGGTTTTTGGCTGAGCTGCATGCCCACGAACGAGGATATGCTGGCTCAAGTAGTCATTGAGCCATAAACCCCCACCGAGTCTGGCATGTGTTTGGCGATGATCGTTCTGTCGACAGTGTCAGGAGCTCGTCGCAAGCTCTGTTGACTGCATGAAGCTCTGTTGACTGCATGAAGCTCTGTTGATTGAAGTTATAGTTGACTGCTTTGATCGGTGGCCCCAGTAGCCAGCAGCCACTGCAGCCGTTGCAACCAGGCACCGGTGCAGCCGCTGGTCAATCTATTGACAGTGATCACTCCTGTCCGTTGTGTGCATCAATGTCATTGACTGGATGGTTTAGTCTCGTTCTAGCTGATCTGGTTACCCTGGCTTTCCATGTGATGCCCTGCAAGCTGAAGCGTTAGCTAGGTGCTGTGGTTTTGGCACAGTGCACATCTAGGGTTGTTCTGTTGTGGCAGCCTTGGTGTTGGGTGCAGTGTGCTACTGGAGCCGCGTCATCAACTGTGCTATTTGTTGCTTGATCCGTGCGGATTACTCTGGTACGCTTGCCATATGCAGCACTGGAAGTCTGCTGAACAGTTCCACCCAGCAAGCTCATTCCTTTCAACTCTCCTGGTTGCCTTGTTGTTGGATCCAGTCATTCGTGATCCTCTGGGGCATGAATCGACTAGGATGAAATCATTGAACGCTCTTTGACAGTGTTCGACAAATACAAACTGCTTGGCAAGTGTAGCAAGGTCGCGCTCCACGCATCCTATGCCTGGCAGGGACAAAGATTCGTTCATCAACCCCGAATACTTCAAGGAAGACTTTAGCGTCGACGCCTTCCTGGTTAAACTCACGCAGGATGTGATCGACAGCAGCAAGCAGCAGGGCCTCACCACCCAAGGGGGCAGGCCGGTCACAAGCGAGGAGTCAGCTCGTGCCACCATCGACAGGGTGCAAAAGCTTATTCAGCGTTTCATCCAGGCAGAGTACGAGATCTCGAAGCTTGGGCATGATGTGGCAGCAAAGCTGGTGGAAGTGCAGCAGAGCGCCAACGAGGATGAAACGCACTACAAGGTGCGCGTGCTAATCGAAACACACCCTAGTAGCATTGGTCGTACTGATCAAGCTCTTACATGATGCTGCTGGTGCTCGTTTTAACACGGGAGTTTGGAGGAGCACCTGCATGCTGTGCAGCAGCTGCAGCGCCTCCTGCTCTCCGCCCGCCGAGCGCATCCAACCTGCTGCCACACCGATGTAGCAATCCCACCCCCATCCCCTGACTTGATGCATCTGTGCCTTGCAGGCCGAGGTTCGGACTTTGGAGCGCGTCAGTGAGCGCATCAAGGATGGCATCAGAGACATTGATGCACGTGCCACACGCATCAGCCAGACAGCAACGCGTGTAGGAGACCGCCTGCAGGTGAGCATGGCTTGGGGAGCTGCAGCAGCATGACAGCTAGAACCGCAGAAGCGTGTCGCCTCAACCGACATGTAAAACCCATGCATGATGGACACATCACAGCGGACACAGGCGCGACACACTGCTGCAGCAGCGCCGAGCACCAGCACACTAGCACACAACCAGACCACCTCTCACCCCTCCTCACCGCACATCCTGCTTTCTTCAATCACTTGCCTGTCCTGCAACCACTCCCATGTCCTGCAAGCACTCACCTGTTCTGCAATTACTTGCTTGCCCTGCAAACATTGTCCTGTCATGCAAACCATTGCCTGTCCCTGTCATGCAACCACTTGCCTGTCCAGCAACCACTTGCCTGTCCTGCAACCACTTCCCCGTCCTGCAAACACTCACCTGTCCTGCAACCACTGTCCTGCCCTGCAGACTGCGGAGGGCCTGCGGCTGCGCTGCCTAGAGGCACAGGAGCTGATCAGCCACCTGCAAACACTCACCTGTCCTGCAAACGTTATCCTGTCCTGCAGACCGCGGAGGGCCTGCAAAAACTTGCCCGTCCTGCAAACACTTGCCTGTCCTGCAACCACTTGCCCATCCTGCAGACACTTGCCTGTCCTGCAAACACTCACCTGTCCTGCAACCACTTGCCTATCCTGCAGACCGCGGAGGGCCTGCGGCTGCGCTGCCTAGAGGCGCAGGAGCTGATCAGCCACCTGCAGGCCTTCAGCTGCCACAGCGCAGGCGAGGACTTCGGCAAGCTGCCACCCATCTTCACAAATGATGCCACACTGGCAGAGGCAGCGGTGAGCATTCTGAGGGGTGTACACCTGCATTGCGTTGACTTCGAAAGAGGGGTGTACACATGTAACATAGTGTGCCTCATAGGTCACGGATCTGCTGCTGCTGAGCACCCATCTTCACCAGCGGTGCCACACTGGCTGAAGCAGCGGTGAGCATTCTGAATAAGGGGTTTACACCTATCACGCAGTGTGCCTAATAGGTCACGGATATCGCCAGAAGTAGCTCTTGGGGCACCTGACATCATGCACGTTGTTACATCTTATTACTTCTGCTCGCAGGCGGTCAGTCGGCGGCTGGCTCAGCTGGCTGGTGAGGTGGCAGCAGCACAGCAGCGCAGCAAGTCAGCCAGCGGCAGCGGGAGTGGCAGCGCAACACGCGCAGCAGCAGCAGCAACAGCCAAAGGCGGCAAGGCCGGAGGCATCGGCAGCGTGGAGCACACCCTCAAGGTGCGGCTGGCTGCAGCAGCAGGAACTGTTTCAGGAAAAAGGGTGACATAGTGTGCACATCTACAGCAGGAGGCTGCAAAGCTGTACTAAGGCAATCGGCTTCTGTTTGTTTGCTTGCTTATCTCCTGCCTGTTGAGACCATGCTCAGGCACTAGTGGCATACTTCGACTGGCCGATCGCTTGTCGGTGTTCATGCCAGCTCAGACAATGCTCAGGCGCCGAAGGGGTAATGGCTAAATGGTCTTCCTGCCTGCTTGCCTCCCCCTGCCTGCTGTGGCAACGCCCAGGTGCTGGAGGCCTACTGATTGTTAGACTGCTTGGTTGGCTGTCTGAACAGCAATCTAACTTGCGTGTCGTCCTGCCTGCTGTCTTTATTGCCGGGCACCAGGGACATTTCGCCTGCATGTTCGCCTGCTTGTCTTCTGCCTTCCAACATACTCAGGCGCCGCAATGCGGCAGACTGTGAAAAGCCAACATTGCTTGCCTGTCCCTGCTTGCTGTGTCGCTGCGCAGGTGCTGGAGGCGTACTGCAACTGGCTGGAGAACCGCGTGGTGGCGCGCTTTGACGCTGCCGTGGCTGAGGGCAACCTGCGGCTGCAGGCGCAGAGCGTGGCCATCATGATAGAGTTGGACAAGGAACGCAGCATTGCACAGGTGGGCTTTGCAATAGCTGTGCAGCAGCATGCTGCAACTTTGCGCTGGAGAGCCGGCTTAAGTGTGTGCAAATATGCCGTCAGGTGAACACCCCTGGCTGCATGCCTCAAAGTGCGCATTGTTTACTTGCTGCATGCCTCAAAGGAGCGCAGCATTGCACAGGTGAACATCCTTTGCCGCATGCCTCTTCGCATTCTTCCAAGCCATGCAGCGCACATCATGATTGAGCTGGACAAGGAGCGCAGCGTTGCACAGGTGGGCTATGCATATGTGCTGTACTGTACCACCTATGCAACATGTATGCGGCACCCTTTGGCTCTGAATACATTGTGCAACAGCTATGCAGCAGTGTTCAGCAAGTGCCTGGCAACGCGCACACAGCAACATCCCTCGCCGCATGCCTCAAAGTGCGCATTGTTCCAAGCCATGCTGCACACACTGAACACGTCTCAGAGCGTGGCCATCATGATCGAGCTGTACAAGCAGCGCAGCATTGCACAGCTGGGCTATATATGCATATGTGCTATACTGTACCCCCTGTACAATATGTATGCGGCAGCCCTTGTTAAGGTCTTGAAGGCTTTGTGCAACAGCTATGCAGCAGTGTTCATGAACTCTGGGCTTCGATTTTGCATAGCTGTGTATAGCAATGCCTGGTAAGGCACCGGTGCTGCATGCCTCAAAGTGTGCGTTGTTCCAAGCCATGCTGCACACACTGAACACAGCACCGGCTGTGCGTAGCTTTCTCAACGCAAGTGCAGGACGCTGGGGTGACACAGCAGTGTGCTGGTATTCAAGAACAGTGCAGATCAATTGCTTGCTACATGCCGACTGTTTTCGTATCTGCCCATCATGTTTTCAACTCAATGCATTTTTCCACTTTCAGAGTGTCTGTTGCCTTTCCCTCTTGTGATGTGTCTGTTTCTATGTGTCTGTTGCATGTCCCTGTTTCCATGCCCGAATGCAGCGCTGGGTGGCATCGCGGCCTGCGTTCCTGGCCTTTTCACCGGAGATGCTGGACGACTGGGTGCGCAGGGCAAGCAGGCAGCCGCCGCTGCCGCCACCAGGCTCCCTCAAACAGCAGCAGCAGGGTGCGGCTTCGTCAGAAGCAGATGCAGACCAAGCAGCAGCAGCAGCACGAGACGGCGGCAGCAGCATGTCGTCGTTATCGCGCACCTCAACTGCTGCAGATCCCAGCAGACCCCAGCAGCAGCAGCAGCAGCAGCGGTACGCAGAGCCAGAGCTTCCAGAAGAGTACGACATAGTAGCCAAGCAGGCCAAGGCGCTGAGCAGCCTGTACAAGGAGATGCATGCATCGGTCAAAGATGATGTGGCGGAGGCGCGTGAGGTGTTTGCGGTGCCTGAGCTGGTGCTGGACATGTTCATGCAGCGGCTGCTGGAGCAGAACGTGCAGGCTGCTCTGGAGCGGCTGCTGCTGCCCTCAGGTGGGTGGGTTGAACAACGTTTGTGTTCACTGGCAGTACGTGCTTACTTCTGAAGCCTGTGCATGCAGCGGCTGCTGTAACAGAAAGTGCAGGCTGCTCTGGAGCGGCTGCTGCTGCCTTCAGGTGGGTGGGCTGAGTTACATTTGTGTTCAGTGGCAGTAGTTGGTGTCAAAGCATGTTTGTGCAGCGGCTGCTGGAGCAGAACGTGCAGGCGGCTCTGGAGCGGCTGCTGCTGCCCTCAGGTGTGTGGGCTGCTTGATGTTGGTTTCACGTGAGGTCACTAAGTTGTGGCGCCAGCAATGTCTGTATCGTCGTGTTCATGCAGCGGCTGCTGGAGCAGAGCGCGCAGGCAGCTCTGGAGCGGCTGCTGCTGCCTTCTGGTGGGTGAGCCGAATGATCGTGTTCTTCGGCAATAGTTGCTCTATAGCTTGTGCATGCAGCAGCTACTGAAGCAGAACATACAGGCAGCACTTGAATGCCAGCTGCTGCTTACTCGCTTCTGGTTCCTCTGCAGCTGGTTGCTGCTCGCATGCTGACTACTTGCATCTTGCCTATCCCCGCCTGCAGGCCCGGGCATGGCAGCACTTGCAGCGTCAACCAACGCCATCACAGCAGCAACAGCAGCACCCGGCGCTGACCGCGCCTCCAACTCTGCTAACCTAACCCTACGGGAACGCGCCATGGGCCGCGCCAGCACCATTGCAGCCTCATTCTCAGGGGCCCCCACTGGCAGTGCAGGCAGCGGCAGCACAGGTGGTGTGGCTGGTAGTGGTGGCAGTGCGAGCAGCGGTGGTGTTGCTGCGTCAGGTGGCAGTTTTGGGGGTGCTGGGCCGGCACCTGCGGCGCTGCAGCGGCAGCAGCTGCGGCTGCTGGCTGAGGCATACAGCAAGACGCAGCGGCTGGCTTTGAATCTAGAGCGCGTGGTACGCGGCGTTGCACAGGTGAGCTTCGTGTTGAGGCTTTGGCTGGGAGGGTCTTTGGCAGAGTCCCGCAAATGTGATGCCTGCGCTCCACAGCTATAGCGCGCTTTGATTGATGCAATGCACAGTGCCTCCGGCAGCATATTGATGCAGGCTGCAGCTGCTGCTGTCACGCATTTTGGCTTTTGATTGCAGCGCCTGCGTGTGTTGCTGTGGCTGTGTGCAGGTTGACGTGTTGAGCATGGCTGAGGGACTGTGGCCTGCCTTTATGGGCAGCTACCCTGCGCAGGAGCTGAGCTGGCTGAAAGCAGCGTACAAAGAAGAGGTGAGGCTGAGATCTAGCCTCTGCCTTGCTGTTAATGCTTGCAGAACTAGCATGCTGACGTGTGCTGTCACTGTTGCACATGTGCCAAGAAGAGGTGAGGCTGCAGTTATATCGAATTACTTCAGCATGGCATTTGGATCTGGCTTCTGTGCTGATCCTGCCTGATGTACTAGGAAGAGGTGAGGTTGCGATCTTGCCTCTGCCTTGTTGCTCATGCTTGCAGAACTAGCATGCTCATGTCTGCTGTCTCTCATGATGAGGTTGGGCTGTAGCCAGCATGGCACGTGTGCAACCACAGTGCATCAAGGACCTGTGGCTGGCATGCATGCTAATCTAGCTTTGTGATGGGCCTCATAAGCAATGCAGCGTACAGACTCTGCTCCTGCTGTGGTGTGCTGTCCGTAGGTGCAGCAGCTGGACAGTCCCGAGCTCAACCTGAGCTTTTGCCTCAAGGTCATGGCCTGGAACGCAGAGGCAACAGCACGCGCACTCAAGCTCAGCGCACCACCCCAAGCCCCACGCAACTGCCGCATGCTGTTCCACAACCTTGTGGCAGCACCTGCTGCTGCTGCTGCTGCAGCCGCTGCTGCTGCTGCTGGTGGTGCGGCAAGCAGTGAAGGGAATGGCAGCGGAGGTGGCTCTGGGGCGCCTGGAGCTGCTGCTGCTGCTGCTGGTGCTGGTGGTGTCGCGCCTACAGCACACCCTGGCTGTTTGTTGGAGCACCTGGCGAGGTAAGGGGCACAGGGGCAGATCTGTCTTGGCGTGCAGCTTAGTGATGCACAGCAGGCGTTACTGCAGCAGGGCTGGTGGGGAATGGCAACTGGAGAGTTTTTAACATCTATGGCAACATGCTACTGTAAGATAGCTGATGCGGCTGCTTCCAAAAGGCTGCCCAGGAAAAACCATCGGATAATGTCACTGTGCAGCTATTTGTTCCTTGTTGAATGTTTGTCGCTCAACCAACATCGCCTGGGCTAAAATCAATAGCTCCCTTTGCAATCCCCCTTGTTCCCTCTTCCCTGTCCTTCACTGCAGGCACATCATCGGCGGCGTAGAGTACTCGCTCGAGCTGTGCAGCGTGGGGGGCGCCAGCAGCCTGGGCGGGCTGCTGTCCAAGATGGGCTTCAGCAGCGTCAGCAGGGCCAGCGCCAATCAGGTGGCTGCTGCGTTCGTGGGAGATAAGATACGCAAGGCACTGCAGGCGGCGCATGTGGCGACACAAGTCATGGCGGCACTGCAGGTGTGATGCTGATGACGTGTATCTGCTGCTTTGATGTGCACGCATGCATTTCAACTTCGTGCGGTAGGATGCCATGCTTGTGTTGATGAGAACCCACATTACCCCATATGCTCCCTTCCTGCTGCAGCATTTGAGTTAGTGCGGCACATTGAACTGCACGACACTAACACCTTGCTCTGCTGCCTTTCCCTGCAGTCACACTACAGTGGCACAGTGGCGCCAGCTGTGTCGGGCAGTGTTGCTGAGGTGTCTGCTGCCAGCTCAGCGCTGCTGGCGCTCATTCGCGCAGCAGAGGACAGCATCACGGCAGTGCTGCGCAAGAGCGTGGACACATTCATGACGCAGGTGGGTGTCAATATTCAGCAAAGCAGGACACATTGCCAGACAGCTCAGTTGCATGCAAATTCCTGGGAGCAGCTGCAGAGCCGTATGGCATGTCAGGAGTACACATGTGACTGACACCACTGGCAGCTGGTCATCGCAGCAACTTGAAGTGCTCTCATCTGCTGTGTTGCTCACAACAATCCTTTGGTGCACACTTGAATCCAATGCAGATGGAGCGTGTGCTGGCGAGCGAGCAGCGCCGCTCTGACTTCACTCCGCGTGACGAAGCACTGAGCTTCGACAAGCCCACCGCAGCCTGCCTGCTGGGCACGGCGCTGCTGGCTGCGCTGCGGGACGCAGCAGGCGCCACACTGGAGGGGCCCAACAGGAAGCACTTCCTCACTGAGGTAAGTGTCTGTGGGTGGTTGACTTAATTGGTATGTTGCATGGCAGCAAGCGCGGTTATCAGTGCGTCCTCTCTTCAAGGGCATGTGGTCGTGTGGCTTTGCAAAAGTTGATGCCACGTTACCAATTGTGACACTGCAGTGTACATCGTGCAGCGAGATGCACTGTGTTAGAAGCCGACGGTGCCCATCACATACTGGACATGCAACAGCTGGCATCATCAAACGCCGCACTCGGCGCCGCACTGACCGTTGCTGTCCCTGCTGCTGTTCATCCCACATGCAATTCACCGAACACCCAGGTGTCGCGCCGCTCGTACCAGCTGCTGCTGGCGCACATGACGCGCTTCGTGTACAGCCCCACAGGTGCCCTCAAGTGGAAGAAGGATGTGAACGAGTATGCGGAGGTGCTGGCGTCGTTTGGGGTGCCATCAGCGAGTGAGGACATGGGGCATTTGCTGCAGCTGGTGAACGTGCTGGTGGTGGCGCCAGACAGCTTGCTGGGCTTGGTGAATGGCTCGCTGCGCATGGCGCACAGGTGCGTGCATTTAGGTGTTGAGGATTTGGTGTTGACATGTACAGTGACGTGCGGAAGTTCTGGCTGGTGAATGTGCTGGTGGTGGCGCCAGGCAGCTTGCTGGGCTTGGTGAACGGCTCGCTGCGCATGGCGCACAGGTGCGTGCAGTTATGTTTTAGTTTTGGTGTTGAGGTGTACAGTGACGTGCAGCAGTGCTTACAGTGACGCTCAGCAGTGCTTGCTGGTGGTGGCACCTGACAGCTTGCTGTGGTTGGTGAATGGCTCGCTGCGCATGGCGCACAGGTGCGCGCTGTCATGTGTGAGTGCTGGTGTTGGGATGTACAGTGACGTGCCGCAGTGCTGGCTGGTGAAGTGGCTGGTGGTGGCGCCAGAGAGCTTGCTGGGGCTGGGGAACAGCTGTCAGTGCATGGCGCCCAGGTGCGCGTCGTGGGGCAAATTATGGCTTTGAGCTCATTTGGTCAAAATTACTGGCCACCCTTTGCAATGGTGTTGTTTCTGCGTGGCGTCTGTTTCAGGGTGCTGGGTGTGATGCCGTCTGAATTTTAGTGGGAGG
Source organism: Tetradesmus lagerheimii (assembly GCA_902809745.2). Taxonomy (NCBI): domain Eukaryota; kingdom Viridiplantae; phylum Chlorophyta; class Chlorophyceae; order Sphaeropleales; family Scenedesmaceae; genus Tetradesmus; species Tetradesmus lagerheimii. The sequence continues at coordinate 44,932 of CADDIJ020001412.1, read as the reverse complement.
AAGTCTTGGTGTTGGTGTGCTGGAAGTTGACAAGCTGTAGTTTGCTGGTGATCCTTGACACTGCAAGTCCACGATGATGAAGGATGTCCATGTGCTTGGTTGATGGCTGGACGAAGTGGATGTCCCATGAGACGCACCTCCATGCTGACAAAATTGCTGATCGCTATTGCACATGCTGCTCCCCGTTGCCGATTATGGTTTGTGCAGGGACGCACTGCGCTTTATTGCGCTGCGTGAGGACTTCAGGACTGCCAAGGTTGATGGCAAAACGCTGCTGCAGCTCTTTTCAGGGGAAGGCATGGAGGGCCAGCTTGGGCAGCAGCGGTAACACCACCAGCAGCGTGGCCCGCACGTTTCTGCTGGAAGTTGAGTAGCTTTGCTGCACGAGGCAAGTACGAGGCAGCTGTATGGCAGCAAGCAAGTACTACGTCTAGAACAAGGAGGGCTGCAGGCCGAAAAGCACGCAATGATGATATGATAGAGGGGTTACACGGTGTGTTCATGCGGCATACGCCACCACAGACACCTGGTAAAATAGGAAGCTGCAAGCAGCTCAGCTCGGGCTGTCACTCTGAGGTCTTAACCCCAGAAAAACCTCTGTGCGTAGGGTATGACATTGGTTATGCTAGCATAACCATCTTCCTTACGACACGTAATTTGGCTGCACTCTGAGAATCTTCGAGCATGAATGCAGTATTCTAATCAGTGTTGGTGACAGCAGTCTATACATCTTCCAGTGTAGAGGGCAGGCTGAACATGCTTCGCTGACTCAGCAAAATGCTGATACAGACGGAAAGGCAGCACATGTGTAAATGTGAGTAGTGTGTTGGCTTTTGTGAGTACTGCATGTCATCAGCATGAAGCAAGTATGCACTGATGTCAATACTCACCCAACAGCCTGGCAGCGTAACTGCCTCGTGCTGACAGCATGCAAAGCAAGCACGTGAGCAGGTGTACATGTGGAAAGCAGGTCAAGCAATAACACACAATTGTACATGGCATCATCTGCGAATCACCCGTAAGCCATTGCCTCGCAAGACAGTGTGCCAAGCAACAAATGGCTGACGTGTGAGCAGCTGGCTCCTACACCGACTAGGTGCTCTAGCGGTAGCAGCAAACTCTGCCAGCGCATCCCAAAAGGCACCAACTGCTGCGCGCACAGCAACTTGTTCAACTAGTACAGGCACACTCAGCCTGTGCGAAACCGCCCAAGCAGCTCTGCGGCCAAGATCAAAAGCGTGTATTGCAGCTATACACACCATGTCCCAGACAAGCTGATGTATGTCAATGTGAGGGGCACAAGCCAGCCACAAAGCGCTGCACGGCAAGGTTGCCCCTGCTGCCAGCATATGAAATGCTCTCAGCTGACTTTCCACCTCACGTCGAACAGTAACAGCTACCGGACAGGTCCAAAAGTGATGCTCCACGCCTGGTCCCACAACTGAACATGCTGTACACCCCGTGGTGAGGTGCATACGCTGCGCAGTAGGGAATGCATTCAATGCCAGACGCCATGCTGCCTCTTTGTAAGTGTTAGCCACTCTGATCTTCCACCAGCGGGACAACACCAGCTGCACATCAGGGAGCTGGGTACCCGCAGGCAATCCATCCAATGTTTTAACACTGTTCAAGTATGCACGCAAGGCGCAAGAAGAGGGGTTACACGGTGTGCACAGGCAACTACGTTGCAACGAACACCCGAAAATCTGGAACGTCGCAGATGACTCAGCAAAACAGGCTGTCACTCAAGGAGACTCACCCCAGAAAGTCTCTCTGTGTGTGTAACTTGACATATGGCCTTGCAGGCAAAGCCGCCAGTCACAGCACACGCAGTGTTGATGCTAAACAAAGGCAACAAAGGACTAGTGTAAACAGTGTCAGTGACAGCAAGCTGCACTTTATGCAGTGTAGCGGGCGGGCTGAATCCACAGGACATCACCCACCAGCAGCAACACAGCCTGGCAGGCGGCGGTCTGAGGCGACAAACTAGGGAGAGAGAGCAGAGGACAAGCCAGCTGCTGCAAGGGCCGCACAACTACATTTTGCAGCAGCGACACGGCAACTCACAGCTCCTCCTCCAGGTCAAGGCGCAGAAGAAGAATTTGTTACAAGCCACCATACCCCTCCAGGTCAAGGCGCCGGATTCGAAACCCTACCACTTCAATCAACGATCCCAGCGCCTGTTTCGCTGCCGATCAGCAACTCAGCTATGTCCTTCCGCCTTAGCTCAGCTGGTTAGAGCGCACGGCTGTTAACCGTGAGGTCACCAGTTCGATCCTGGTAGGCGGAGAGCGTTTTGCCCGTCAGCCCTAAAGCCTTCTGCTGCTTTCAGCTGAACTTCGTGCAGCCCTGCTTGTTTTTCGGGTGCTCTGTGCACACCATGTCACCCCTCTTCTTTTACCTGCGTTGTTGGCCTCAGCCCCTCTCGAGTCAGCACACACTGAGCTAGCAAACCCCGATTAGACCGTCTACATGTCATCAATCTAGTTTACGTGCAGCTTCACATACGCAATTTGACGGAAGCTCACCGACGACATGCTCCACGGCACCTGCCAGGCTGGCGCCGAGGTGTCGGGGAGCACAGTGTCAGCGAGGTTCCGCTGATATCCGGCAGCTTGAGCTGCGCGTAAGGTAGCTTGACGACGTATAGACGGTCTGATCGGAGGTTGCTAGCTCACTGTGTGGTGACTCGGGAGGGATGTTACGCTCAGGCCGAAAACGCACGCAAGGCGCCGGATTCGAAAGCCCTACCACTAAAACCCGCGATTATTCTCTCAACCTATACCTTGTTGCGGCATGACATCCGCCTTAGCTCAGCTGGTTAGAGCGCACGGCTGTTAACCGTGAGGTCACCAGTTCGATCCTGGTAGGCGGAGGTCTGTTTTGCCTGCCAGCCCCAAGCCTACTGGCCACACCCCTGCTGTACAGCTGCCTCGTACAAGGCCTCCCACAGGGAAGCAGCTCAACATCCAACCAGAGAACTTGCAGGCAAAGCCATGATGCTGCTGGTCACTGCTGTAGTACAGCTGCTGCGCAGAGCTGTAGGCTCCAGCAGGTACATCTCTGTCAAACCTTTAGACCGTTACCAAGGGCTTAACAGCCCATACTGAGCTCCTCGGTGAGGCTACCTCGCCCTGTGTTTGGCTGGGATGCCAGAGTGAGAAACTCCTTCTACAACCATGCGTGCAGAGCCAGCACCACGCAGTGCATTGCAGACCTTGCATCAGGCCTGCTGCAGCGCTGCAATATGCTGCTGTACTGCAGTCAAATGACGTCATTCAGAGTTTGGTGTCTGGCACGGCTAGGGTTCTGCTACACGATCAGCAGCACGCCAACCTGCTCAACCCAGAAACATGTTGTCACCTCACAAACGCATACCTGCGAATGCACTGGAGCTCTGTGTGTTGGCTACTGTTGATCCCTGAGTGATGCTGGACAGCTGCTACTGCAGGGTCGGTACCTGAGCGCATTGTTTGGTTTGACCTACGCCTCCCGTCTGAATTGTTTGTAGTTTGTTGGTTTTCAATTCCTTGCGCAGCGAGCTGTCAGCATGGCGGAGCCAGAGCGCAAGCGATCGCGTCTCGATGACGTGGAAAGCGTGGAGCAGCACGGACTAGCTGTCATGTTGACAGACATAGAGGAGGAAGTAAATGGAGTGTTTTTACTGTGGGGCTTGTCGCTGAGTGACCAGCAGCGGACGGTGCTGCTGGTTGTGCCAGACTACAAGCCATGTTTCTACCTCGCGTGCCCTTTCAAGGCAGACACAGGGCAACAGGCACTCTCAGAGCCTCAAACTGAGGACATTCAGCAGCTTCGTCGACAGCTGAATGCCAGGTGACCGGATAAATGTAGCAGCAGCAGCAGCAGAAGCAGCAGAAGCAGCAGAAGCAGCAGCAGCAGCAGAAGCAGCAGCAGCAGCAGCAGCAGGGTGTTGCTGCTGCACATGTGGAACTGCTAGTGATTTACCTGTGGCAACAAACAGTCAGCCAGAAGACTCAGCTGTTGACACGACATCTCTGCATGACTTTGACTGAGCAACTGCAGCCACAAGCTTGAGCGATCTCGTGGTTAGTCTGGCAGCTGCATGCAGGCAGCAACACTGATGAAACTAAACTGGCTCCAGTTACCTGCATCGGGTCTGGCTTGGAGCACAGGCCAGCATCAATCAGCGGGCTGACAAAGCACTACATTCAAAAAATCCTCCATCACTCAACCCCCTGCGTTCCACCACACTGTGTGCCAGTGGTTGATGCTGCTGTTCCTCTCTTAGCCTTTATTATTGCTGGCCTTAACATGGAGCATGTGGGGTCTCTGACTCGTTTTCGTTTGGGTGCGCATGATTTGCGTGTGTGTAGTGGTCGGTGGCAACGCCCACCTATCCCACGTGATGAGCGTGTCTGTCTGCGCCCCGGGTGTTCCTCTGGGCAAGTCGAGGATGAGTTCCACATGATATTTGAGTGCCCTTTCTATGCGCCTGTCCGTGAGCGTTTTGCTATGCTATTCGAGCCCTTTGGTGGCTTGTCTCAGACGTGGACTAATATTACTTCATGTCACCCTGCAGGGCCAGATCTGGCTGCTTTCATGCAGCAGCGTCCTGCTTTGGTAGCTGCCTTTGTGCACTGTTGCTATCTGATGCGGTGTCAACCAGATACCGATCCTGAGTCTCTGTTGTCTTCTGAGTCGATTGCTCAGGTGATCGAGGATGTTGATGAGTTCTTCTCGGTAGTTTCTTCTCTTTCTGAGAATGTTGTTGATGACGATGATGATGATGATGATGTTGATGTTTTCTTCGAGTGTCCCTCCCCCTATGAGCCTCTCGTTGGCTCCTAATGGGGTTCCCACTCCTTGTTGGGTGGAGTATGTAATGTAATGTAATGTATTAGGCACGCCATGCTTTGCCTTGCGTTATCTCGCCCATGATTGCTGTTGTCATAATCTGCACTGTCTGCAATGTTTTGTACGGCAGGTTGCCTCCTGAGAGCCAGCTGGAGTCGGTTGAGGTGCAGCAGCAGCGGCCCATCATGTACTACCGGCCTGAGCAGCCTGGTGGCATACCATTCCTCAAATGCACACTCAAGCCAGGTGAGCCATACAATACATGGCATGCCAATTGCACCAAGGTGGTTCCTTCATGTATCACCGGACCCTTTGCCGCTGCTTGCAGTCAGTTTGCAGCAGTAACGAGCAAAGGACCTGCACTGCACCCCTGCTGTATATAGTTGTGGCAGGCGCCATTGTGCTGCTCAGTCATTGTGCATTACTAGCCGCTTATCAGGCAGCACGTTGTTTAGGCGTCCACAGTTCCACATTTCACATTTTGGAAGTTGCATGAGTGACATTACCTGTTGGGGGAGCCAATGACAGGGTCATGTCCAGCTGTGCTGCATGCACGCGTTGCAGCCTGTTGTGACGTGCTGCCACAATCCAACTGCTGCCGGTGGTGATCAATCATACATATGCAGTGGGGTGCTTGTTATCACGCAGGTGCCAGTGTGAAGAAGGCTGCTGGTGCTGTAGAGAAGTTGGCCAGTAAAGGTGGCCTGACTGGCTTCTCATGGCGGCAGCGGGGCACCGACCCACACGAAGTAGATGTGAGCCGCTTCACAGCAGAAAATATATCGTGCAGTATGTTGGATGTTTGGTAATTAGTGTTGAAACAAAAAGGTTGGATCGTATGCTAATACGACCTGGCATGGCAGCAGGGAGGCACCGACGCTCATGAGGTTGCTGTGAGTGGCTAGCATGTTGTCTGTGAAATGAGTGCGGGGTCAATGCAGTAACACACACTTTGAAACGGATATCCTCTGCACACGGGGCATGAAGGCTGAATGACAAGTTAGCATGATTTCTTGACACTTGCTGACCTACTGCCGCAACGTGGGAGCAGGTGCTCTCAGCTGGTAGTTGCGCACATCATGCCTGCCTGCTAGCGCCAGCACCCCCGTTCATGCTAAACTGCTGCCTCTACATCGCCTGCATTGTCCGACCTCTTGCAGATCAAGGCCCTGACAAGGTTCCTCTGTGATTCTTCACTCTCTGGAGGCTCCTGGCTATGGGCTAGCAACACTCCCACACAGCAGCAGCAGCAGCGGCAGCAGCAGCAGCAGGCCTTAGATGCAGCAGCCGGCAGCAGCAGCAGCAGTCAGGCGCTGTTTCAGGTGGTGCCCCCTGGCAGCAGCCGTCGCAGGAGCAGCTGCGCTGTTGAGGTGGTGTGCAGCTGGCGCTGCCTGCACAGCCTGACTCCTGACGCGACACAGCTGGCAGAGCCAGACTGGCAGCCGCAGGTGGGCAGCTGCAGCACTAGCTCCAGCAATTACTGGGAGATTCTTTTGTCGTGCAGATGCTAAGCTTACAGGCATGCTGTGTAACCCTTGATGTGTGCCGCTGGCAGAGTCAGACTGGCAGCCGCAGGTGACCGATTTGCACATGGTGACAGCTGCAGCACTAGCTCCAGCAGACAGCTGTGTGGTTGTAAGATCTGTCCTGCAGATGCTAAGCTTGCAGGCATGCTGTGTACACACAAAGTGTGTGGCGCTGGTGATATCACCCAGCAAAAACAACATCATGTGGCACTGCATAGGTGTGAGCCCGCAGCACCAGTGTTACAGCACAAACATAGCAAGCTTATCCTATCACAAACCCGTACTTTGCTTCCTTCTTTCTAAATGCTTGCATATCCTTGTCAACCGCTGTTGTCTGCTGCCACAGGTCCTGCAGCAGCTTGACGCTGTGCCTCCAGCCTTAGTCACAGCAGCGGCAGCAGCAGCAGCTGGAGACATCCTGCTACTGCGGCTGCTGGTGCTCGATGTGCTGCTGGCTCCATCTGATGGCAGCAGCCGCACCTGCAATGCAGAAAAGGACCCTGTGGTGGCTATCACCTGCCAGATCACCCACACTGGCAGCAGCAGCAGCAGTGAGGCTAATCAGGCCGGCCACAGCGCCGCACATGGTGACAGTGGTACAGGGGCCGAACCCCAGCAGCACAAGGTTGCATTCGTGCTGGCAGGTGCAGCCGCGAATGGTGTGCTGCCGGTGCGGCTGTCAGCTGAGGGCTTCCAGCTGCTGCTGTTTGCGAGTGAGGGGCAGCTGCTGATGGCGTGGCGGGATTGGGTGCTGCAGGCAGACCCTGACGGCATTGCAGTGTTCCAGGTAGGCCTGCGGTGACTCACTGTATATGATAGTAATGCTCGTGCATGATGGCGCCAGAGTGCTGTGTCTCTCTTCGGGCGTGGCGAGAAATGAACACAAGAGGGTGCCGTGATCTGCTCCTGCGCAGCGGTGTGTGCACAAAACTTTTCTGCCCGGGTGGTGGAGCGCTGCCACGACACTGCGGCAGCGCAATCTCAGGCGTTGCATGTGCTGCTGTTGTGTTGCCGCAGGTGCGTGACAACCTGGGAGTGCTTGCGTCCCGCTTTGCTGCACTCAACCTGGATGATGGGGCGTGCCACATCAGCAGGTGAGAGCATTTGCCTGCAATGCAACTTGAAGGCTTGCGCTGCATACAACATCACAACGCATCACAAGAGTGCGGCATCCTACATGATTGGTTGCTCATCTGACTCACCGAATGCATGTGCGTGTTCTCTACAGGCCTGCCTGGCTCTAGTGTATAGCACGCCTCCTCGCTGCTGCTGCTGCTGCCGCAGGGCGGTGCGGCAGCACAGTCGCAGGCTGTCCAGCAAGTCCGTCGTGATGTACAGCGCTGCCTGGGTCAAGTCACCAACGCCTAACTGCATTCTTGCTGCTGCTGCTGCTGCAGGGCGGTGCGCCAGCACAGTCGCGAGCTGTCCAGCAACCGTGCTGTGATGTACAGTGCTGCCTGGGTCAAGTCACCAATGTCTAACTGCCATTCTTGCTGCTGCTGCAGGGCGGTGCGCCAGCACAGGCGCGGACTGCACAGCAACCGTGCTTTGATGTACAGCGCCGCCTGGGTCAAGCCACCATCGTCTAACTGCCCTTGTTGTTACTGCTGCAGGGCGGTGCGTCAGCACAGTCACAAGCTGTCCAACAAGTCCGTTGTGATGTGAAAAGCCTGCCTGGGTCATGTCACCAACGCCTGGCTGCCTTTCCTGCTGCTGCCGCAGGGCGGTGCGCCAGCACAGGCGCAAGCTGTCCAGCAAGTCTGTTGTGATGTGAAAAGCCTGCCTGGGTCAAGTCACCAACGCCTAACTGCCTTGATTGCCGCTGCCGCTGCAGGGCGGTGCGTCAGCACAGTCGCGGGCTGTCCAGCAACCGTGCTGTGATGAGAAAAGCCTGCCAGGGTCAAGTCAATAACGCCTAACTGCTGTTCTTGCTGCTGCTGCAGGGCGGTGCGGCAGCACAGCCGTGGGCTGTCCAGCAACCGTGCTGTGATGTAAATTGCTGTCTAGGCCAAGTCACCAACGCACAACTGCTCTTCTTATTACTGCTGCAGGGTGGTGCGACAGCACAGTCGCGGGCTGTCCAGCAAGTCTGTTGTGACAAATAATGCTGTCTGGGTCAAGTTGCCAACGTCTGGCTGCCTTTCCTGCTGCTGCCGCATGGCGGTGCGGCAGCACAGTCGCGGGCAGTCCAGCAAGTCCGTTGTGATGTACAGCGCTGCCTGGGTGAAGTCACCAACGCCTACCTGCTCTTCTTGTTACTGCTGCAGGGCGGTGCGGCAGCACAGTCGCGGGCTGTCCAGCAAGTCCGTTGTGATGTACAGCGCCGCCTGGGTGAAGAGCCAGAGCCGCATGGCATCCACCAGCAACCAGGAGACGTTCAGGGCGCAGGGGCTGGCAGGGAGGTTGGTGCTGGACGTGCTGCGGCAGGTGCGCTGCTGTGGGTGTAGCTTGCTACATAGCTGAAGACGTAGTCAGCGGTGTGGACACAGGGCAGGCAGGTGGGTGCAGCGGAATTGTGTGGGGCTGTTGTCGTGACGGATCAAGCTGGACATACACCAATTGCAGGGGGCTGGGACTGCACGGGAGGTTGGTGCTGGACGTGCTGTGGCAGGTGCGTTGTGTTATCGTTGCGCACACTGCTATATGTAGTGCACTACACAGCACCATGCATGCAGAATAGATCACGCCAGTTTGTTCACAAGTGGTGTCACTGCCTACACCCTGAGTACACCTGCTTTGGCTGTTGCTTAGAGTTTTGCTGCTGCTGCTGCTGCTGCTGCAGGTGTTGACCAGCCAGGGCCTCGCCACCTTCAGCCTGGTCGACTGCTGCCACTCGCTGCTCAACCGAACCTTGGAAGTCATCCCCAACCACACACTGGCAGCGCTGCAGCAGCAGCTAGCCGCCACACCACCAGCCACACCACTACCACCTGCAGCAGCAGCAGCCAACGATACCTCACCACATGCCTCACCCGCTGTTGCTGTTGCTGACTCTGTTGTGGGCGAGAATCAGCTGCCTGGGGTGCGTGCTGGATTGCGGCTTGCGCGCTACAGCCTGGGCAGGTGTGCGGCTGTAGCAGACCTGATGTGGCGGCTGGCAACAGTGCCGGAGGTGTTTGAGATGGCACGCGCAACAGGGCTCACATTGGAGCAGGTGCGTGGCTGATCAGGCACTTTACAACGCAGAGTAGCATACTGCATACTGCCTATGGTTGATGTGCTTGTGAAAACTGCGGAGCATCATACTGCTGACTGCCAGCTGGTAGTACCTCTGCAGACACTGGCTGGCAGGAGTGGGGTAACCCCACTGGGGCACATCGTACCTCAAACCACACGGTTGCTGATGCTCACTACACAAGGAATTGATTCTACTGTCAGCTGGCTGCTGTCACACATTCCCCGCTATCAAAGCCCGGTGCATTGTCATCAAGTGGCTGCTGCTGCCAGCTGCAGGCGCTGTACACAACGCACACATGCCCTGCGCATCCCACAAATGGCAGCACCTAAGACTGCGGCTCTGGGCATCTCACTGCTGAGGGCACTCGTTTGTTTTGTGCTGCGCTGCCGCAGGTGCTGTACAATGCGCAGATGATCCGCACCTGGTCGCTGCTGCTGCGCACCTCCCACAGGGGCGGCTACATCGTGGCGGGGCGCTTCGATGCTACTGCGCTGGTAGAGAGCCCCTATCTGATGCACCCCATAGAGCACAAGACAGCAGGTGGGCTCAGTCAAAGTTGGCTGCTGTTATGCGCTTGTGATGCTGCTTTTTGTGCGTGCTAGCGTCAGTCAAACTGCTCTGTGCCTGGTCGCAAACTCCGTCGAGCACAAGACAGCAGGTGGGCTTATTTTGATACTTTCTGATGGCATGCACTTGTGATACTGGTTTGGTGCGTGCTAGTTCAGAAACACTGCTGTGCCTGGTCTTGAATCCCATCTTGCCATGGCTGCGCATCACATGCTTTCCTCCACCAAGCGCCTCCGTGTTTGTACTTGACTCCAAGCTGCATTGCGCGCTGCAGGCCTATTGCTGCGCATCACATGCTGTCCTCCGCTGAGTGCCTGTATGTTTGTACCTGTTTTGCTGCGCTTGTGTTGCGTGCAGGCCTGTACAACACGCCTGTGGCCACGCTTGACTTTGCCAGCCTCTACCCCAGTCTGTACAGGGCCTACAACCTCTGCTACACTACACTGGTGCACCCAGGTAAATGTTATTCTCAATCACATGTATGCATCACCGAATGACCAGCATCTTGCTTGCCTTCTGCTGGCAGTGCCGTTACCTTGCAGCTGTTGCGGATGTTTGCTGTTTGCTGTGGTTTCCTGCTGTACAGTGCGCTGCTGCACGTTTGTGCAATCACCCCGTAGCATTGTCTGCTAACGTGGTGTGATCTTGCTTGTCTGCCTGTCTGCCTACTGGTGTGCCTGTCACGCAGATGATGTGGCTTGCATTGGTGCTGAGAACTGCACCATTACCCCCACAGGTGCAGCATTCCTGCAGCCTTCAGTGCGACCAGGCATCCTGCCTGCGATCCTATCAGCGCTCATGTCTGCACGTGCAACAACGAGGGGGGCATTGAAAGGGGTTCAAAAGGAGCTGCAGCAGGCACGGCAAGCTCAGCAGCAGCAGCAGCAGCAGGGTCAGCAGGCAGGCAGCAGTGCAGCTGCTGCTGATGCTCACAAGCATGCTGGGGAGAATGTGCTGCGATTGACAGCGCGTGCTGCTGTGCTAGATGGCCGGCAGAAGGCACTCAAACTAACAGCCAACGCCCTGTATGTGAGTTGTTAGTGTTCTTGATTAGCATTGCACTGATGCTGCAATATTCTGTTGTGGCGCCCATGCTGAAGCCTGTGCAAGGTGACCAAATGTAAACCAGATGCGACCTAGATGTGGATGGGTTGTGCACTATCAAAGTTGCTGCAAGTCCTGTAAGGTCGATGTATACGTATCTCAATAGGACAAGTGCCCTGCATGTTTCCCATTTCCTGTGTTCACACTGCGGCTTCCCTGCAGTTGCAGGGTGGGAGAAACATCTGCAGGTTGTCCAGCTGCCTGTCTACTGCCCCTTGCTGTGCAAGGCTTCACGGGCGCTCAGGCCTGACTGCTGGCAGACTCCTGCCTGCTTGCATTGCTTGCAATGGCAGCAACACGTCTCTACCATGTTGTGTCACCTTGTCACATGCAGGGCTTCACAGGTGCTCAGGCCTCGCCGCTGCAGTGTGCCCCGCTGGCAGACTCCTGCCTGCTTGCATTGCTTGCAATTGCACCAACTCTTCAATACCCCATGTTGTGTCAGCTTGTGTTATATGCAGGAAGGGCTTCACGGGTGCCCAGGCCTCACCGCTGCAGTGTGCCGCACTGGCAGACTCCTGCTGGCTTGCAATGCTTGCAATCGCACCAACACTTCTGTACCTTGTTGTGTCGCGTTCTTACGTGCAGGGCTTCACGGGGGCTCAGGCCTCCCCAGTGGCAGACTTCCTGCTTGCTTGCATTGCTTGCACCAACACTTTGTTACGATTTTGTGTCACCTTGAACAACATGGCATGTTGTGCCACCTTGTCACATGCAGGGCTTCACGGGTGCCCAGGCCTCGCCGCTGCAGTGTGCCGCACTGGCAGACTCCTGCTGGCTTGCATTGCGTGTACAAATACATGTTGATCATGTTGTGTCACCTTGTGTTATGTGCAGGGCTTCACGGGTGCTCAGGCCTCCCCACTGCAGTGTGCCGCGCTGGCAGACTCCTGCCTGGCCATGGGGGCAGCCACCTGCAAGACAGCAGCGGCAGCCATTACCGCAGCACTGCAGCAGGGCCTGCTGGGGCCTAAGGGAGAAGCCGTAAAGGTGTGTTAATTGTGCGGGCGGGCTGGGTTGCAGTGATTGAAGTTTCAGAAAACACACAGGAGCTCATCCACCACAAGTGACATGACCTGCTCACACTCCGTATGAGAAAGCTGATAGCACGGAGATGCAGGCGTGCAGCCCGCATGAGTTGAGTGCACACACATAGTTCTAGAGTGCAACACTTCTGAGAGGCTGAACATGCATTAGCTGTAGCAATTGGTGCGGATTTGCTGCAAGCATCGTCATGCCTCACTGCAGACGGCACTCCCACAACCTGTGCTCTTCACTTCCTCCACCCGGTTTCTATTTGTTCTGCTGCCACATATGTTGCTGCTGCTGCTGCTGCTTTGCAGGTCATCTACGCGCAAACAGACTCTGTGTTCATCCACTTCCCGTCCGCCAGCGCTGCTGAGGCGGTGGCGCTCGGCCAGCGTGCAGCGCAGCTGGTCACGCAGCAGCTGCCGCCACCCATTGAGCTCAAGTATGAGCGCGTGATGTGCCCGTTCATGCTGCTGCACGTCAACAGGTGGGGCTCTTGGAGTAAAAGGTCTCCATGCATTGCAATGCTGTGCCCATTGAGCTCAAGTATGAGTGTGTGATGTGCCCATTCATGCTGCTGCACATCAACAGGTGGGTAGGAGGTGTCGCAGGCGTTGCAATGCTGTGCCTTTTGAGCTCAAATGCAAGCGCGTGATGTGCCCATTCATGCTGCTGCATGTCGACAGGTGGGGCGCTTGGTATAAGACGCCTCCATGCATTGCCATGCTGTACTCAGCGGTTGCAATAACACCCTTCATCTGTGCCCTGATGCTCTTGTAGCACGGGCTTTCACGTGGTCTCTGCTATAGGCCCTGGAAGGTGCTTCCGTATGTATGTGAAGTCAGTGGTCAACTTTTTGTGCTGCTGCGCTGCAGGTACGCTGGATGCTCATATGAGACTGCTGCTGCAGCGGAGGCTGGTGAGGGCGTCATGCTGGTGAAGGGCGTCAAGGCTGTCTGGAGGCAGTCTGCACCGCTGCTGCAGCACACGCTCATGGTACGCAAGGCAATAGTATGTTGGTATGCAACAAGCAAGCTGTCAAGATGCGTCACATTTCCAGCAAATGTGAGAGCACTGCTGGCGTATCTGATTTTACATATAAAAGCACCTAGTTTGATAGCAACCAGTTTGGCAGCAACCGTTGCACTTGGCCTTGTTCTTTGCACTGCTTACATTGTGGTGAGGGCGCCATGTTGGTGAAGGGCGTCAAGGCTGTCTGGAGGCAGTCTGCACCGCTGCTGCAGCACACGCTGATGGTACGCAAGGGAGTAGTAAGTTGGTATGCAACAAGCAAGCTATCAGGATGCTTCACATTTCCAGCAAATGCGAGAGCCTATTCTACGCAAGAAAGCACCTAGTTTGGCAGCAACCGTAGCACTTGGCTTTTTCTGCACTGCTCACATCATGGTGTGGCACTTGGAATTGCTCACAGGGCGCACTGGAGCACATCTTGATGCAGCGTGACGTGACTGGGGCCGTCAAATACGTTGAGGGCCAGATTGCTCGGCTGCTGTCGGGGCGTGTGGAGCTGTGGGAGCTAGTGATGACTGGAGGGCTGTGGAGGGTGACTGGCCAGCAGCTGGAGAAAGCGGCAGCAGCAGCAGGTGAGCATACGTCCTTCCTTCTTTCCCTGTACTTTCTTTCCAGCTTGAATCCGCATTCAACTCGCTGGAGGGCTGTGGAGGGTGACTGACCAGCAGCTTGAGAAGGCGGCAGCAGCAGCAGGTGAGCATAGGGGACTTTCACACTTGAAAATGGCTGTTCTCCTGGAGGGCTGTGGAGGGTGACTGGCCAGCAGCTGGAGAAGGCGGCAGCAGCAGCAGCAGGTGAGCATTCGTCTTGTTTGTGTTCAAGATGGCTCTTTCACTGAAGGACTGTGGAGGGTGACCGGGCAGCAGCGGAGAAGGCAGCAGCAGCGGCAGCAGCTGAGCGCTCAGCAGGTGTTTGAGTTACACTGCTATCAGCTTGCTTCAGATGGGCTGTCAGGGCGGTCGTTGCCAGCTTTTCTACTTCTCGCGTTTCAATGCACTCTCTGGTTGTATGCTGCAGACTGAGATCTGTGTCAGGGGGAAGCATCGAACGCCAATGCGCACATGCGATCCGCATGGCCATACATTCACAGCTAAGCCGCTACTGCCGGCTTTTCTGCCGTCACCTCTGCAGATGCTGCTGGTGGCCTGGCGGGGCTGCTGGCAGCAGTGCTGCTGCTGCTGCTGGTGGTGACGAGGATGTGAGGCAACCTGCACATAGCCATGCATTCACTTAGATGCTACCTTTGCTGCCGTCGTCTGTGCAGATGCTGCTGGTGGCAATGCTGGCAGCAGTGCTGCTGCTGCTGCTGCTGGTGGTGACGATGATGTGAAGGGCCCACATGCGTCACTCGCAGTACGGCTGAGTCAGCGTGACCCTGACAAGAAATGGCTGCTGGGGGAGCGCCTGCCATATGTGCTGCTCACAGGTGTGAAACAGTTGTTTGATGTATTGATTATATTGCTATGTGAGCTGGTGTTGATGTGTGTTACTTTCAAGAGTATGGAGCGTGTTGCGTATATGATATGGTGACGTGCGTGCTGCTCACAAGGTGACAGCAGCTGTCATGTATCCGCTTTTTCTTGTAGCGTGCTGCGAGCCCGATGTGCTGCGGCGGCGGCGGCGGCAACGGCGTGCATATGCAAAAAGCACGCATATGCTGTTGGATGTGCAAGCAGGGGGGGCGTGTGTGAGGAGTTGAGCATCTGTTATGGCTACACAGCTTGCTGCATTGGTGTTATGCGTAGTGCTGTGTACATAGTGGTGCCCGCTTGCAGAAAGCACACAGCGAAGGTGCTACCTTGGTGAGATTGCTCACTGTGTGAACTGCAGGCAACCAGGATGGTTATGTGCTAATGTCGGCTACCTCTTGCGTGGCTGCTCTGCAGGTGCCCGCACGCAGGATGAGGCAGCAGAGGACCCCCTGACAGCAGCACAGCTGGGCGTGAGCCCCAACTATGAGCTCTACTTCACAAACAAGCTGCAGGTGAACTTCATGATGATCCACCTCCGCTTCCAGTACGCAGCGTAGTTGTCAGTAGGCATGCAGAGTGAGAGTGCTGCCTGGTGAATTACAAACAGCGCATGCCTTGATGCCTTGATGCCTTGATGCCTTGATGCCTGCCTGCAACATACCTCTTGATGCCTGCATGCAACATACCTCGGGTGCTTTATAGTGATGCCTGCATGCAATCTACATGTGCATGCTGCAGACTGTGTGCTATGCATTTTACTACAGCAGCTCATGACCATATTGTATGCAGCATGCCGTATGCCGTATACCATGCACACCATCAAGTGCGATGTTGTGTATATGACGTTCCTATGTGTTCAAACATATGTCGCTTGCAGATCCCGCTTAAGGAGATTTTCAGCACCTGCCTCAACCCTGACCAGATGCGGCAGCTGCTGCATGGAGACCACACAAAGCTCAGGGCCAGCACCACAACAGCAGGAGACCTGGGAGCAGCACCAGCTCAGCAGCAGCAGCAGCACAGCATTGAACACAGTGGAGGCGCTGCCCCTGCTGCTGCTGCTGCTGCTGGAGAATCTGCAGGTAGAGGGGGCAGAGGTAGGAGGGGCAGAGGTGGTGGCAGGGGCAGCAGCAGCAGCAGGGGAGCAGCAGGCAAGGCTGGTGCAGCAGGTGGAGTAGCTGCCCTGTCGCCAGATAGGAAGAAGGGCAGTGCTGGGTTTGGCATGCGTGCATTCTTCCAGCAATCTGCACGCTGCCTTGGCTGCAAGGCAGTCATACACACAAAGCCATCAGCAGCAGGATCTGGCAACAAGACGAACGGCATCAGTGATCACGCTCAGCAGCAGCAGCAGGAGCAGCAGGTTGATCCCGGGCTGTGTGACCGCTGCCTGCAAGAAGATGACAAGAGGAAAGCTGTACAGATCGCAGTGACGCAGGAAGGGTCAGCAGCATCGTCCAAGGTTTGTGCTGCACAGTCAGCGTGCAGGAGCTGTCACTCTGGAGGGCAGCTGGGTAGCATAGTGTGTGAGAACGGGGAGTGTCCTGTGGCGTATGTGCGGTTGTCAGGGGAGCGGCAGGTGGCGACAGCTGAGCACAAGCTGCTGCGCTTGGAGAGGTTGGATTGGTGAGGCAGCGTGACGAGGCGTGTGCTACGTGCAATTGTTTGGCTGGCCTAGATTTGACAGTGCTGGGCAGTTGATGTTGATATGATAACAGGATTAGCAGCAGCAGAAGTCGTGGCGTGCTCTTGACGTGCAGTAGGATGGTGGCAGGGCTGTGCAAGTGCGCGTTGTATCGGCTGGCAGGGTGCAGGTGCGTATGGATTCGCTGAACAAGCGATGAAGACGTTGATTGCAATATACTGTAGTGTTTGCAGCGGGTCTGCACCGGCACGTGCTTCTGGTGAGAGTGTTGCTTGTCAGCTGCCAGCAGCTGCAGCTGCCTGCCAACCCTCTGGTTTCGAAGCTGAACTGCGAGAACAGCATGCTTTGCATCGCGCTGTGCAAAGAGAGGATCCAACTCCATCTCTGTGCTGGGTAGGAAGCTTCTCGTCGGTCGGCTCTTTCGCGGAGCTGCAAGTCCAGTCCTCACCCGCTGCACCAGGCCGGCTCGCCTGTTCGCCTTCCAGAATCCGCGAAACTTAACGAAGGGCGACCTGCTTGTACAGAGACCAATACTCTTGCTTACTTTATTCTCCGTCTAGCGATTACCTGTCCACCTTACTCGTCAGCGAGCACTTCCCCAGGGAGTGAAGTCCCGCACCCCACAAGACACCGTCTATCTTTCTGCACGCCTGGTAAGTCGATGAGTGGCTCTGAGGCCTTGTAAATTCTGACATCAAGGCCTGTATCTCGGCTCAGGGGTGGTTTTCGGCATTTCCCGCCAACATGTGATTGCAGCTGGGAGGGTGTGTACACAGCTTTCCGGGCTGGTAGCTTCTCTACCTACGGCATCTTGTATCGAATGTAATCAACATTCTCTGCCGCTTGCAGGTTACCTGTTGGAATCCAGTGCGAGGAGCTGTGGTGAGCAGGACCCCTGTGGGGGCTGCTTGAACAGCACACAGCGACCTTTGCCACTCCAGCACCAACACACCATCTGCAGCAGCAGCTAGGCGTTCAGCGGCAGAAGTATGGGCTGCGTGTCAGGATACAACCCCTGCAAACAGTACGAGAAGGACATCAGGCGCTGGAAGCGCTGGAGCCAGTGGTTCAACCTGGGCCCCCCACCAACACCTCCCTACATTCCCAGGGCTTCATTCGGCTACGAACTGGCAGAGGCGTGGAGGGTGCGCTGCTACTACATGTATGCAGCAGCCAGCAAGGAGTACCAGCTGCAAGGCAAGGGCAAGTGTGTGCACCACCCCACACCTGCAGACACCTGGGACATGTACGCGTGCGTAGGGGACTGGCCGCAGATGTGCTGCAGTAGGATTCCCTCTGTGTCTGACTCAGCAACAAGTGCAGTAGCGCACTAACGGACCCGGCAGCTGGCAGCAATGCGCAGGTAATAAAGTGCAGCAACGGCAGCGCTGCTGGCATCAGTTTGAGTCAATGCAGCGACGGACCTTCTATGTATATGTGCAGCTTGTCCGAGGGCAAGCAGCAGGGGCTGGAATGGGGTGGGGTGTCTTCAGCAGCGCAGGTCAGTGCGCATGCGTTGTCTTAGGTTCTGACTGTTGCCGCCTTGGTGACAGGAGCTCCTTGACAGCTGGGTTGGTGATGAGCTTCAACAGGCAGGCTGTAGGCAGACAGGCAGGCTGTAGGCAGACAGGCAGGCTGCAGGCAGACAGGCAGGCTGTAGACAGTTGTTTCAAGCAGAGCAGGCTTACCGTGTGAGTGTGGCAATAAGCGCAGTTGTGTGTGCCGCAGACAGATGGTATTGTGCCCGCCAGACGCTGACGGTCAGGAATACTCTTTACGTTTTTGTACGCTTTCAGTACAGATGATGGAGGCAGGTGTGCGCTGTAGACAGATGATGTGGTTTAGCGAATCAGTGGCACTGCCCTTGCTCTCTGCCTCATACAGACAACAGGATCTAGGCGCTTAGTTGAATCCCTCTAGGAAAGCCAGAGCCACACTCCATCTGTTACCACTGCTGCATGTATACCGCTGTATTGCATGCAACTGCTCTTCAGCCCATGCTGCATCAGACGTCACACGTTCAGACAGATTATCCGTATACAAACAAGCCACACAGGGTGCACCCTTTGATAGACAACAGTGCAAAAGCAGCTGCTGGTGATGAGGCGTACGCCTTGCCGCAATTGGCAGTATCTCAGGCCATAACTGCATGCTATGCAGAACGCCTAGTAATCGCTCATACAGCTGGCTCAGCCAGACTCCAACTTGGGCTGCAACCACTGTGCCAGGTGTTGCAGCCTGCACCGCAGTGGCTGCGCCCATGGGTTTGGTGTATACGCATTGCGTCCAATGCGCAGTGGCAGCAGCATGCCTGGCGGTCACGACCAGCAACATGTGCATGGCCACGGACATCCAATATAGCCTGCATGCATACAGTGGCAGCAGCGTGCTTGGCAGTAACGCCTAGCACCGTCTGTATGGCTACGAACAGTGTATACAACCCGCAAGCATATGCCATATGCATGGCATGCACAGCAGCAGCGAATGCATGTCGGTGACAGCGGCTTGCGAGCGCAGAAATGGATTGCAGCTCATGCCCAAAGCTACAAGCTACATGTCTCAAACAAACACACGAGTCGGCATCAAGGCACAGAGGATGGTTCAGCCGCTGCTTCTGACACGTGCAGTCGCTGGCATGGCAGCCCTTTTGGGACTGCTGTTCACCTTGCACTGGTCCTGTGACAGGCTAGCTTATGATGCAACAGTTTAATCACATCATACGCATAGTCGGCGACCCACCTGCTGCAGCCACGGCAGTCTTTCGTGTTGATTGGTGTGCAGCTGCTTTGCAGCGACAGCTGTTGCACTCCACGAGTGTGCGAATACCTTTACGCCTTGTCATCACTGGCTTGTTGTGCAACACACGCCATATCCACCATCACTTGACAGCGCCTGCTGTCCTGCTGCGCAGCTACTAGCTCCTTCATGCTGCTGTCATCTCCCACAGGTGCAGCCGACGATGTACAGCTGCCCAATGCACGCTGCTGCACGCATTCGCTCTTGCCCCAGAGCCAGCGGCTAGCCCACGCAAGGTGAATTTCCTCCAACGGGAGTCCGCGAGTCTCAGGAATCAGCGCAAAGAGTGCGACTGTGCCGACTGCAGTGCAGCCTGCAAAGATGAGGAAGAGCCCCCACTGGGCAGCACACTGCAGCAACCAGCAGACAGGTGCAAAACAGTGTAGCACGTTGAGCGGTCATGATAGACCCCTCACATGACAGAAAGCACAGTGTGTGTGCAGCATGCAGGCCTGCCCAGTGCTGTTGTTGTCTCTAAAATATGTTGGACAGGAACCACGGGAAGACGTTTCAAACGTGCTGGCAGCACGTGCTGCTTGCGCTGCAAGGTATCAACTGCACCGCGACATGCAAATGCACTACAGTGCTCCGGAGCCCCCCCCCCCAATGAAAACAAGCTCACCAGCAGTGGCAGTGCAAACTGCGTGACAATGAAGCTGCTGCCGTTGCGTATGCCGGTGGTGATGCTGGACGTGTCACTACGCACCTGCAGCGGCTGCACCTCAGCAGGCACTGCAGCAACACACAGAGCAGCACAGAGCAGCCGCTGCAGCTGGGTGTCAAGCGTGCGGTAGAAAGCAGCTATCAAGCAAGCAGGCAAGCAAGCAAGGCAGACAACAACACAGCAGCGGCTGCACCCCAGCAGGCACTGCAGCAGCACACAGAGCAGCGCAGAGCAGCGAGCTTCAAAAGAGGGGTCGGAAGCAGTCGTAAAGCAAGCAGGCAGGCAGCAACACAGCAGCGGCCGCACCTCACTGCAGCAGCCTGCAGCACAAGCAGGTAGCCAGTATGGCACTCAAAGACGCAAACGATGCAGAAACATGTGCTCTGTGAAGCTAGGTGTACACCTGGCATGTGAGCATGGCGGATTGCATGCACTTGACACTGTTCATCCGGTCCACACCAAACTGAGCTGCTGCCACCCTGAAAAAGTGACGCAAATGTATCATACATGGCACGTACCTGTTGCTGCCAGTGGTTGCAGCGTGCATGTGAGCACCACGCGGTTTATGCACAGCAGCAACAGCGCGACTGGCAGCAGCGCTGGCCCCATAGGAACAGCAGCCAGCAGCACAGCCATTGTGGCAGCAATTGCGCTGCCGCCGACAACCAGCAGTGTGCGGCGTCCGACTCGTTCCACAACAAAGGTGCCTGCAGCAGGCAGCACTACAATGCATCTTCGGGGCGGGAAACCTGACCCCAGCACGAGCCAGCGAGCCGATAGTCCGCTCGTGGTTGTCACATGGGGGCCATGTGCAGTGCCAACGACCTACTTGAAAAACACATCACGCACAGTATAAAGCAGCGTGTTTTGGAAAGGCATACTATGCTGTGTTGACAAAACACAAACAGCTAGGCTCGCATACCGCAGGTACATTTATGATAACGTAGCAACACAAAAAAGCACTTCCAAGGAGCAGCCTATATGCTGCAGCAGCAGCAGCAGCTACTGCTTACCCAGCAACGCTGCCCCCAGCCCGACTGCCATCATCACAGTGTTACTCCGCAGCGCAAAAGCTGACTCAGCGCCCAGTGCCATCAGTAGATTAGGTGTCCACGTACTCAACACGTTTAGGACCGTGAGCATCAGCACCAGAGGCCACAGCGTCGAAGCTACCAGCTCAGGCTTGTGGTCCTTCAGCAGGGAGCGCAGCCGCTGCGCGGTTCGTCCTGCGTTTGCTGCGCGTGCGGCTGCCGCCCGCATCTGCGACAGCTCGCATGATGTGTCGATGCCTTGTGGCCTAATGCGCCCCAAAAGCTGCAGGCAGAGGACGGGACAGACAGCCGGCCAAGTGAAAGTTGAATTGGGTGTAAGGAATTCCGCAAGGATCTTCTGTGTTTCACTGCATGCATTGTGCGGCTGCTCCATGCCATTTGCATTATCCTCATGACAGCAGTTGGCTTGGTTGGTTGATAGATTCCACATCATATGCCTTCTGCCCTGCTCCCTACCTGTACCGCAGCCTCCTCCTTGCCCTGCTGCAGCAGCACCTGAGGGCTCTCTGAAATGCTCAGCAGCAGTGCAGCCAGCGCCACCCCAGGTGCTGCCAACAGTGCCACACTCAACCGCCAGCCCCAGCGGGGGTCGTGCAGCAGCATGTTGAAGAGGCCCGATAAGAGGAAGCCCAGGGAGAGCGCAATGTTGTAGCAGTACATGCCTAGGCTGCGGGTGGTGCGGGGCAGCACTTCGCAGAGCAGCATGGTTGGTGCCTGGAAGCTGCAGGGCAGGGAAGGATGCGAGGAGAAAGCTAGTGGGTTCAGGCAGAATGTAAGCAGGGTGTGGCACTTGATGAGGGTGTCTCGTCACAATGATAAGTGTTTGGTAGGAGGCAGCGGATGCTGCGTCTGGGCCCATAACAAGTATGCACGCTGCATGTGCTGCATGTTGCTGGCGGGTGAAGCAACAGCGAAATAAAATAGTCTGTGTAGCATTGCTTATAAACACACAAAGAAGTGCACTTCAAGTCTCACCTGCAGCCCATTGCCATGCCCAACAGTGCCCTAGAGGCAAACACAGCGGCCAAGTTCTGTGCTGCTGCTCCCAATGCTGCACCAGCCAGCAGCAGCAGTGCAATGCCCCACATGGTTGGCTTACGGCCATATTTGTGTGTCATGCGCGCTGCTAGCGCTAGAGCTGGAAGCGCAGACAGATAGATGATGCTGGCAGTGAGGGATAGGATCTGATCGTTGTACATGCAGTAGTAGGAGGCATGGCTAGCTGAGTGGCTGCTGCTGCTGCTGGTGTGGGGGAAGATGGTGGCTGCAAATGATGGCATGGAAGTGATGCCGCCCCACATACCTGTACAGCACGCGAAAAGTGGAGATCAAAGTGTGGTGATTGGACCATGTGAGCCTAGCAGTCACTGCTCCACACTGCGTGGCGCTGCTTATGAAGGCATGTACTGCCCAGCACGCGCAATTGCGAGCGAATTGGTTGCCTGCGGACGAGACACCTTTAGGTTGCAGCCTTGAAAATTCAGCAGCGACTCAAGAAAGGACAAACGGCATCTGTGAATCTCGGTAGTGCTGGTGATGCTGGTGCTGGTGCTGGTGCTGCTGCTGTCAGTTATGGTGCAACTACTGCTCCTGGAACCTGTGACAGCAGTTGCAGGCTGCAATAAAGTGATTTCTCACCTATCAGCCATCCTGTGGCGAGCGAGCAGCAACACGAAGCCAGTAATGTTCGCAGCAGCGGTGGGCTGAGCTGGCCTAGCATGGGACCGGCCGGACAGGCAAAGCTGCTGTGATCGTAATCGTGCAAAGAATCAACACACGCAAGTGGTATGTGTGGTGTAAGTGGACCCCGAGCACCGCTTGCGCTGCTGTGCGGCGTGAGCAAGTCGATTTCAGTCTGTCCTCCTTAGCAGCGATTATTTGGCACTTCGTTCAAGGTATCATCGACCTGAAGGTTAAAATAGGCTTCTAAGCACTTAATCAGTTATGTTCGAGACCAAAAGTGGCATGTGCATGTATCAAATGCGCCCGTGGCTCGGGCTGTACAAGTACACCTGTATTTGATCTCAGTGATCATCTCACACATAACAGAGCATACTTGTGTGTGCGTATAAATACAGTATCATTAAACCTTATGCTCAATCAGGCAGGATTCCATTCCATATTGCTTGACGTTCTCACCCCGTTTGATACAACGTCCCGACATCACTGGCAAGCCAGCAGCAACAGCGGCTTGCCGGCAATTGCTAGTTTGTATGTGTATATCAATGACGACATCAATACACGCAGCTTGGCTGCTGCTGGCCGTCATCGCTGCAGAAGCTGGTGAGCACCAACAGCACCTGATGCTATGTCCAAACAACAGCTGTGCTGCTGGTGTTGTGACCGACACGAAGCTATTGAAAACCAATGCTCCTCTGGCTCCATCACACCGCTGACAGTTTCCCTTGTGTGGGTGTTCTGCTGTGCAGCTGCAGCTGCCACGAACCCGGCCAAGACCTGTGACGCACCCGACACCCTCACCGCAGCCCCTGCTGCGTTATACGTTCATGTCCCTCAAGAACAGGAGGCCCCAGGCGCCCCTGCACACCAGCCTCGTCTGCTGTGTGCTGCTTCAAACTCCACCAGAGTTGATGGCCAGCAATGGTCCTGCAACAACTGGGCCGGCACTATCAGTTGGGCTCCCAGTGCAGTTGTCGTTCCTGCAAGTGAAGATGACCTGGCAGCTTTCCTGCAAGCCTCAGCATTAGCATCTGCAGCAACTGGAGCTCCGAGGCCTCCCTTGAAAGTTGTTGGCTTTGCACACAGCTGGGCAGGACTCTACACTCCTGCAAAGTCATCCGACGGCAGTGCAGGCATCACTCTGGCGTTACACAAGCTCAGCGGCAGTTACAAAAGTAACAGATACGCACGTTGAGGTGCTTGCAGGAACTAGCTTTGCGCAGCTCTTCCAGGAGCTTCACGCCATGAACCTCACACTGACGTGGCCGCCAGGTGGCATCCAGGGTTTGACTGTCGGCGGTGCAGTGTCAGTTGGATTCCACGGTAGCCAGATGTCGGTTGGCGGCGTCTCGAGTGTGGTACAGAGCCTAACCCTGCTTGATACCTCCGGCAACTCCCACGAGCTAGATGATCGTAGCGACCCTCAAGCAATGCGCGCTGCGCGTATGGCACTTGGAATGTGTGGGATTCTCACGCGTGTGCAGCTGCCCATCACTTCGGAGTTTCACTTGAGAAGGAGGCGCTGGAGGGTGGATGACTCGAACGCTTTCCTGGACCATCAGCTGCCCCAGCTCAAGCAGCAGTACAACAGATTCCGCTGGTGAGTCAATATTTTAGAATTTCATTCTGCTTCAGAGCAAGTTGTGCGGCTGGCTACAGCTACTGTTGAGTAGAGTTCCTGTTGTGGGTTCGAGTCCGTGATTCATTGGCCGGAAGTAGTGCGTCAGTGGCGCTGGCCCTGAATGGTGCTGGATGCGCACCAATGCAGAACGTAGTCATGCTGCAAGAGCAGCGGCTCAGCAGTGGCACCAGCCTGGCGGCGCTTGCATCATGCCCTTACTCTGTGCTCCTCATTGGCAGCCATTATTATCACACCCTTGTCAGTCCACCTCAAGCCTACGCTAGGTCAATCCTGCCGCAGGCTGTGAAGCTGTCTAACACGGCCAGCCCCCGGTGTGTGCTGCTGCGCAGGTAACTGCACCCAGAGACGTCCACCTCCTGGCCCATGTACTGGGAGCCTGCCACAGCAGCAGAGAGTGCCGCAGAGGGCCGCACCTGCCGCACAGCAGCGGAGCAGTGGGAGGATGCACAGGAGAAGGAATTTGGCGTTGATGGGCTGCCCCTCATCATGCGCTGGGTGAGTGTTATGCCGCATGGCATGTCATGATTGCTTTGTGGTGTCTCGTGCCACGAGCACGGTGCTGGTGTGCTGAATGTGGGATGGCTCTCAACGGCTAAATACCTTCAACTTTTCTTGAAACAGCACACCGTGTGCACACCGTGTGCCAGCTGCGCTGACAATGGTGGATGGTATTCCAGCCATGTGCACGTGTCACGCTTTCAATGCAGCGGCTATGCCATATGTACCTGACAGCCTGTTATCAACTCGAGGCTGGCGTGTGTGTGTGCTGCTGCTGCTGCTGCTGCCTGCAGGACAACTGCAGCGATATCTCGTCTCGTTCACTGACACACGCCATTGACATGGAGCAACAGCCACTGTGGAACGGTGAGCAGCTCGCCTCAGGCTGCATCACTGCTGGGCTCAGCCCTTGTTTGGAACAAATTACAGGTGTAATGGTCACAGCATCGCTGTACCAGCAGCAGTGCTCGTAACTCAACCTGCCGCAGGTTGCGTTGCACTCTCGACTGCATCGCACCAACGCAGAATATGTTTATTCTGCCTGCACCACACTCGACCCTTCAACACATGTGTCTGCTGCTGCTGCTGCTGCTGCTTTGCCACTTCCTGCAGGCTAGTAATATGTGTCCCTGGACGATGCTGGAGAGGCCGCTGCCACGCGTGCAATCCTGCAAGGCTTCCAGGCAGTCGCTGAATCCCGCGGTCTCACCACACCCTCCAAGCACCTCTGGCTGCACGTCCGTACGTTGGTGGCGACATCGCATCCTTGCTCAACCCCTGCTACGGCAGCGCCACTTGCGCAGCATTCGAGCTGGGCCTAGTTGCCCCTGCAATGGATGCAGAGCTTCCTCCTTGGGAGGAATGGGCCGCATACTTTGGCGCTATGGAGAAAGTGCTGCGCGGGCTCGATGGTAGGCCCCACCATGCAAAGTACTACACGGATGAGGTGCCAGAGCAGCCTGGATTTGGGCTGCCTGTGGAGCAGTTTATGCAGGAGTGCCAGAAGTTTGACCCGCAGCGGCTGCTGCATAACGAGCGCTTTGACGCCGTGTTCCTGGCAGGTGCTGGTGCGGATAAAAGTGTGTCTGAGGCTTGAAGGTGTGTTACTGGCATGTCGTGTGGTTCTATACTTGGTGTATCTTGTGCTACCGCCGTCAGCGACAAGGTTGGCAATTCATCCGGTCTCACATGTGACGTTGTGTTGCGTTTTAGCTTGGTCGCCGACAGTCGTATGCCTCTTACTTCTGAAGGCTGACAACTTGGTTTGAAACCTTGGCTGACCTTGGCTGACAGCTGCTTTGCAGCAATCGCATGGAATCTGGTGGGTACACGAGGCAAGGAGAAGACGAGTGTGAATGCTGGTAGGAACCGGATTGCGCTGTGTGAATGTTGATTCAATGCAGTGCTAGTATCAGGGGGTGTTGCACACATTAGGCGGCGTCGCTCCATTACTGTGAGTGCATCAGCGTCACCCAGGCCTGCTGCTTTGTTGGCCTCAAACCTTGCCGTGCGGCTCACCGTAGGCTACCTCCTTCACTTGGCACCGCTTGTGCTGCCTCTGAAATAGTCTTGAACCATGTTGTCATACACATGTTCTGTGTGTTTTTCACTGAGTTGAGATTGGGGCCGGCTCTGTCATGCAGTGATGTTCGGCAATGCAGAGATCCTGCATTATGGCCTGGCGTTGACGTTTTTGTTTGCAATCATGCTGCACTACGCAGTGCCACAAGTTGTGTTGTACCCTAGTCAGATTCATAGTAGTACATCAACACTGCACTGATCATGATGCTATATGAAGCTGGGATGAGTGCCCCAGCCCTAGGTTTTTGCTATCATAGCAGTGCTGAGTCAGCACTGTCATTCTTGGGCGATGCTGATCCTCTGGCAGTTGTCGCGTGTTTGCAGCTGAAGAACCCTGCTGATGTTTTTGACCATGCTGCCAGGCAGCGTCTGCTTGACATACTACTAATTTCGCTGGGTCGAGATTTGACAAGCCCACTGACAAGGTGTGCTTGTGCTGAGTTGAAGCAGCCTTGAAATCCCTGCACTACATTGTGCGCCCCACATGGGCTGTACAGCGCATGTGCTGTCGTCTGTTGTGTTGTCGTGTGTATGGAAAACAGGGCTCTGGGTCAGATCTGAATCAGCCTTGCCCGATTGCTACATTCGACCGCCAAGGGGCAGCACCTTTGACTGCATGCCCTATTGCAAGCACTCTAGAGCGGTGGTCCAAGTAGCAATGGGCAAGGCCTCAAGTGCGACCGCAGTTCTCGGCCCCTGTTTGTAACAGTAGAGCTGTTCAACTACATCACCTGTAGCGCGTAGCCTTCACAACGGCATGCATGTACACATGTGTATTTGTATAAGACTCAGTCAGCCACGGAAGAAGAAGAAGATGGTGTACACACTGTGTTCAGGCAGCTACGCCGTAACGGACACCAGCAGCAAAAGGATGCTGCGAACAACTCGGCTTAGACTGTCACTCAATACAGGCTGAACCCCGGAAAAGGGATAACAGCTCCAAGTATAGACTCCAGCCCGCCGCGCATCACATAGCTGAGCTGCCATGCCAGCTGCAGCGGCCTGCTGCGCGCTCCAGCAGCATCACACGTGCACGTGACAACGCAACCCGCAAGACCAGGTGCGAAGCCCACTGACAAGTACGTGTAGTAAGCAACAGGACCTGTCGTCACAGGCAAGCTGTGCAGCCGCCAAAGCTGCAAGCATTATAGGCTGCAGCCTCGGACATCCTCAGGCCCACCACCAACGCCAACATGTTGCAGATGTACACCTGCAACCTATCCCAAGCTCTGCCTCATCAGGCGAGTAACAGGACGTCGCATAACCAGTGTCCCTACGCGCAATGTGGACTCATGTAGATCCAACTGCCCAGCTGCAGCCTGTACAAGTTCCCACACACACAAGTATTGCAGTGCTTGACGTTGCGTCAGCACACAAGCCACACCCTCACGCATCCTGCATCTCCACCTCAGCACCCTGAGGTTCCCCACCCTCTGCGTCCTGCTGCTCTGCCTCGCTGCTTGCAGCTGCCTCCACTGCGGTGATGCTCCTCAGGCTGGCCAGCAGTGCACGTGCACGCTCCGCAGCTTCTTCCCAGTCTTCCTGCATGGAGATATCCTGCAACACAGAAAAAGACAGAAGAAGAGGGGTTACACGCTGTGTTCAAGCGGCTACGCCGCAACGGACACCAGCTGGAAAAGTATGCTGCGACAAACTCAGCCAGTCATCTTTCATGGATATCTCCTGCAACACAAACCAGACCACAGACAGCATGGACAGGCGTTGTGATACCGCCACAACTGCTTCTCCAGGCATGTGCACAGCTGAACACACAGTTGTTCGGCTAGACGACGCGGATGTAGCAATTCCGACCAGCACATGCAAGACACTGCTTCGAAGCATACACACTCAAACACACAAGATGAAGTGCCACAGCATTCGCCCAACTGCAGTCGAAACACGCTACCAATGCACCGTCACACATAACAGCATAATTACGCAGCGCCGCCCCGCCGCAGTCGAAAGTTACAAGTCCTACGCATCAGAAGCAGGGTCTTGGCCTGCTTGAGCATATGCTCCTGCGTGCGTAAAGCAAAGAAAGACACGAATCCCGCCGCGCTCACCTCGAGCGCTGAAGCAAAGTCACCCTCGCTGTCCTGCCCCTTGCCGTACACCGCCACCAGCCGCGGATGTGTCAGGCGGCCGCCAGTCAGCTCCCGCTGGAGCTCCAGCGCCTGCAGCAGCAGGCTGGCCAAGCTGAGCGCCTTGTGCACGTACGTGCGGTCAGGCCCAGGCTGCGACAGGTCCTGGTCCTTGCTCCTGCAGTGGCGACAAAACACAAAAGAAACGGCAGCGCAGCAGCGATAAAACACAAAAGAAACGGCAGATAAAACGCAAAAGAAACGGCAGCGCAGCAGCGATAAAACACAAAAGAAACGGCAGATAAAACACAAAAGAAACGGCAGCGCAGCAGCGATAACAGATGGTTAGAAGAGGGCAAGCAACCATAGCACCACCCGAAGCAGCTGCACCTGCCTGCCACCAAATAAACAGCCCCAACACAATCTCTGCTGCTGCCAAGTAGCGCCACCCTTACCTCAGCAGCACTGCTGCCACCAGGTCGCCCAGCCCCTCAAGCAGCTCCACCTGGTCCTGAGCAGCAGCCGTCAGCGGCACAATGGCCGCCTGCGGCAGCGCACGCTGCCTGATGGACTCCTCACACAGCAGCGCAGACGCCAGCAGCAGGCCCCACTTCTGCTGCACCTGCGCGCAGCATGATTAGGAGTACAGCGTGTGGAGAACGCATGAGGCTTCCTCATTGTCGCACACCCCCCTCCCCTTGACTTACGGGGGTGTCGAGTGTGAACACACCATGCGTAGCTCATTCATCCACTCGGAGTACATGGTGCAGGTGAACAAGGGGAAGAGGCAACACAGCACTATGTGGTGCAATCTTAGCAAGCTTCTTTGACAGGCGGTTCGTGCTTATATTGGTGAATGCAGCTGATAGTGCCTGCCAGTTGCTTGCAGGTGTGTTTACACTAGCATGATGCAGCGTATAGCTTCCCAATAACACCGAGCAATCATCTGCTCATATCTCGCTGTGCAGCTTCCCACTGCTGCATCGCTGCGTCCAACATAACAAAAACGCTGTAGCTGCGCTCACCCAAGCTTTGCCAGCGCAGTCTGTGGCAGCTCGCAGCATGAGGGCTGGCAGGCGGCTGCCTGTGGTCAGCTTCTCAGCTGCTGCTGGGTCGCTGGCCAGCGCCCACAGGCTCATCAGCGCGTAGCTGCTGCGCTTGCGGTCACCCCTGCAGCGAGTGTGTGCAACAAGAATCTGTGTTATATTCGTGCTTATACTGTTAATGCGGCATCGCAGAGACGGTGCAAGTGCGCGCATTCAGCAAGCCTGCAGGACTAGGAAGGCGCCCAGCAGCCAACAGCATTACCAAGCCGGCGTGTGAAAGCGCTCTGCATCAGACAAAGAAGCCTGTGACATGCAGCGATACAGCAGCTGCCAGCATGTTTCGTCAGAGCAGCCGCACTGCATTGCGACAGACGCGGCTGCACAACATGCCTTGCTAGGGCGCAGGTGCCGTTCTTGCGTTCTTACCCGTCCCGCACTGCGTTGCGCAGCGAGCCGCGCCAGTTGTTTGAGCTGGCCACCTGCAGGCGCAGCTGTGCTGCTGCGGCTTCAGCAGATGGCCGCCATACCCTCTGCGGTCCAGCCACCACCACGGGGAGGCCAACCTGCAGCAGCAGCAGCACAATACCACAACAGTTGATCCAAAGCATAGCACTAGATGCATGTTGCAACAGTACTGCGCGGCCGACATAGAGTGCACAATCAGCAGCAAACTCAGCAGCAAAAGCAGCTGCACCACACGTGCCCTGCTATCTTATCGTTCCTCCTTTGCCCCCCCCCGGCCTCTCTCACCCGCAGAATTGCCGCCACAGCGCGCCCCGCACTCTGCGCCAGCTCAGCAGCCTGCAGGTGCGTCGGCGGCTGCTTCCCACGCGGCAACGCCTCCTTCGCCGCTATCAGCACCTTATCAGGGCTCATGCAGCTCAGCAGGTTGCCCAGCAAGCCAGGCTCCGAACAAAGCTCCTCAAATGACACCTCCACAGGTGCCGAACGCGGGCTTGGGCTAGGACTGCCCTGCCTGCCTGCTGCGCTGCGCCTGCTGCTGCTGCTGCCAGGCGTCGCTCCCTGCTGCTGCTGCTGCTGAGGGCTGCAAGGTGCTGCTGCTGCTGGTGCGCTATCAAGCTGCTGCTGCTGCTGCTCGTCGTGCGGCTGCTCTGCCATGGCCTGCACTAAGTTGCTGATGCATAGGGCACATTCTGTGCGCATGGACAGGCACTGCGTAGTGCTGCCTAGCGTCTTGACCATGGCCGTCAGCACCATCTGCAAGCAGCAGGCAAGCACAAGGCAGACCGTAACGCCGGCAGACAATGCAGCACTTGCTAAGAACAGATCAGACACCCGTAGCACAGCCGGGGCTACTTTGTGTGGATAAAGACATACAGTACATCAGGCGGGATTCATTGATGTGATGTGGATCCTGCTCGTCAAACCTGCTCCTGCGATGCACACAGATCATGCTGATGCAGCGCAGCAGCAGCCCTGTTACCTGTGGCATGCTGTGTAGCGCGGCGGCCAGCCTCTCAGACAGTCGGAACACCAGGAACGCTGCTGTAATGTCCCGCTCGTCAGGCTCCTGGGTGTTGATGATCCAGGAAGCCTGCAGCAGCACGCAACGATAACACAGCCGCCGTCAACAACCCACACATTGCCACGGCCGAGGCGTCACATGCATATGCCAGCTCCTGCCACGGAGTCTAATGCGAACAACAAGCTTACGTGTCAGAGCTGCAGCGGGAAATAACATGCCAAGGATGAGCGCATGCAGTGAGCGAGGTCTGCCAACAACAGCGTGCATGAACAGGTGCCCGGAACGCATGTCATCGGGTTTGCCACACATTGCTGATCATTCTGTTGCATCTTGCTCTCACCAGCTGCCTCCAGAACGCATAGCCTGGCACGCTGCCGTCATCAGGCAACCGCGGCACCTCACGCACGCTGCTCGCAGGCCTGAAGCTACCGCTGGCAAGCACATTGCTGCTCCCCCCAGCAGCAGCAGCACTGCGCCTGCTACTTGTGCCAGCAGGTGCCGCAGCTGCACGCGCCATCGCCGCAGCTGCCGCTGCTGCGCTAGGCCCTGCTGCTGCAGCATCTGCCGGCTGCTGCGGATCCTGCAGCTGCTCTGGCTGTGACTGCTGCTGCTGCTGCTGCTGGTTAGGCGCGTCAAACCCCGCAAACGGCTGGCTGTCTTGCTGTTGCTGCTGCTGCTGCTGTGGCTCGTCTGGCTGCTGGCTGCCTGGCATGCTGCCTGCATCACCTCCTTGCAAGCCCATGCCCCTGCAGTTAGCCTGCGCATGCCAGCGGTTGACTGGCGGCCGCTCTACTGCTGCTGCTGCCTCCTGGATGTCTGCTGCAGCTGCAGAGTTCATTCGAAACGGCACGGGGCTGTTTGAGACGGTTGGCCGGTCAGCTGCTATGTCATGCGAAGGCGGCGTCAGCATTGGCAGCACGCCGACGCTGTTGTGCACTGCGCCAGGGCCTGCAGGCACACCAGCAGCTGCAGCTGCAGCAGATGCATCTGGCACATCTAACCCTACAGGTGATGCTGACCGCTGATGCCTAGGCGTACTAGGAGGCGTCTCGGCCTGCTGTACTGTGCCCTGCTGCTGCTGCCGCTGAACTACAGGCTGCCCTCTTGCTGCTGGCTGCTGCTGCTGCTGCTGCTGCTTTGGTGCACTGCCGAAGAAGCGCTCTATGCCGCCACTGGGCGTCTTCTGCTTCTTCGCAGGCGGCCCTGGCTTGCTTGGCGCTGCTGCTGCTGCTGCGTCTGATCCAGCAGGTGCGTCTGCAGATGCTGCCCGCTTCATCCCAGAAGCTGGCGGTGCTGCTGCTGTTGCTGCTGCTGGTGATGGCGATGGCAGCTCCACTTGGCTGACTTGTTGCTGCTGCTGCTGCTGCTCTGGTGCCTCATCCACCTGCATGGCATCTGCTGCATCTGGTGCTGCTGCTGCTGCCCCTGGTGCAGTGGCTACGGGTGATGCTGGTGCAGGACTGCCTGCTGCGCCAACCTCCTGCACATCACCAGCTGCTGCTGCTGCCATGCCAGGCTGCAGGAACTCTGGCTTCACAGTATACTTGGGTGCCTTTGCAACCATCTTCATTGTGGTTATCTCCTTGATTTTATCCTTCACACGCATCTTTGCCAGCTTGCAGCCAGCTGCAGCTTGCGCCTGAACAAACGATGCAACCAGCTTGTCCATTGCCTGCGTGCTGTTTGCCTGGATGTGAGCCACCAATGCAGATAGCAGCACATCAGGGAAGGCAGAAGCCGTCCGTCCGCGGCCGCTACCACTAGCGCCAGCACCAGTACCAGCTGCTGCACCCACTACCGCTGCATCCACTGGTGCGGCTGCACCTGCAGCATCAGCGCCTGCGCCAGCAGCTGCTGCTGCACTGCCGGCTGTGGCTGTAGCTGCTGCTGCTGCCGCTGCTGCGCCTGGGTGCAGGTGCCATAGCTGTGCTGGTGTGGGTGGTGCAAGCACCAGGCCTGGGCACAGGACGCTGCCCTTCAGGCTGCTGAGCATCGCAGGATCCAGATCTGCAGGGGCAACGCAGCCAGAACACCAAGTCAGCACCTGCTGTTGCTGGCAGCAAGACGAGACACACCGCGCAGCCCATGCTCACATAATGTGTACACATGCGTGTGCGTGCATGCTGCACAACGTCTGCGGCCGATTCCCACTCAGCAACCTCCGTCACTGCGGCAGTTGCACTGAGCACGTGTAGCACACATCATGCAAAAGCACATATGCATCAGGTATCATCACACGAGCCGAGTGCACAGCAATGCTGCTCAAAAGGAGGTACCCCTGTCAACCCTGCATACTGCCGAACTTTAGAAGTTATTAGAATGCAACAGCAGCTCCACTCACTGGAGGATGGCTCCCAGCTCATGTTGGGGCACACCGCGCTGTTGACCAGCACCAGTGGCCGGCCCCGCTGCCTCGCCCGCTCCAAGCCAGCCTCAAGCTGCGCCAGCGCTGCCTGCTGCGGGCTGCTGCCATCAGCAGAACCACTGCCGGCCAGCGCATCTGCAGCGCGCAGTTGTGACAAGCGGCAGTGATCGGCAACAACGCAGCAGCAGGAACACTTTCAGACTAATGTTATGCGTAATATGCTGGCGGAACAATGGATGCAAAGTGCAGTCCAGATGCACCTTGGCATCAGCCCAACCATTAACCTGATTGCTGACGTCCAACAGCAGAGCCAAACACAAGAAGGGCGCATCTGAGCACTAGATGCAAGCCACAACACAACCACGAGGGCAAGTGTTGCCGCGCGTCACTGGCGCTGGCTTCTACCACGCCCACAACCATATTGATGTTGTGAGCAAACACGGTTGCCAGAAGCCTGCACTTGTGCATGAATCACGAAGTCTCTCGCACCTGCTGGCCCGTCCTCGTCAGCATCGCGCATGCCCTCGTCATCTGAGAGGTAGCCGTCGCCAACAACAAAGCCCTCCTCATCCTCCTCGCCCTCAGTGGCAGCTGGCTCCTCGTCATCCTCGCCATCATTCTGCACAGCAGCAGGCATGCACACGCACACCACGGACATTACGAAACAACATGATTCATGACGTGTGAACAGCAGCAGCCGCTTGGTGCTTGATTGAAGTGCTTGGCAGCTGTTGGCTTGCGCATGTCTGCAGATTTGCCATGCTCTCCATGCTGCCAAGACAGCCAGCATGCATCTCTCTCAGCTGCCGCGGTTCAGGCCACTCATGCAGCGGCTGTGGCCCTGGCAGCAGGAGCTATGGCTGCCAGTGTAGACGCAGCAGGGGGCAGCAGCAGCAGCAGCAGCAGCCACTCTCACGCCACTCACTGAGAGGCTCTCGCCCTCCGGCTCCTCCTCCCAGTCCTGGTCGCTCATCACCTCGTAGTCCAGCTCAGCATCGGTGCCCAGCGGGCGGCGACCACGCACAGACCTGCAGCAGCAGCAGCAGCAGCAGCAGCACTGTAAGCGACAACACACCTATGTCAACACGCTCGTTGCGGCATGCCCAGCTGCCCGCAACACCGAAGCGCCAGCGTTGCACCAGCCCACAAGTGTGACAGCAAAAATTGCCAGACGAAAGAGCGGCCCTTGCTGTCACCGACTAGCTGGTCATGATCAGAGCCAGCTGCTGCTGCTGCTGGTACTGCCGCTGAAGCTGCTGTTTGAGACCCCAGGATGCAGAGGCCAGTGTGCCTCACCCCCTCGTCGCACCTGCTGCGCTGTGACATGCTGCCGTAGAAGGCCGGCCGCACGCTGTCGTGGTGGCGTATCAGCTTGCGCCGCCAGCAGCGCAGCCGCTGCAGCTCCACGCCAGCGCCATACAGCGCGACTGCGGTGTTGGTCACAAGCAGCGGGTCTGCTGGCGCGCCTGGCCGCTGCGCCCAGCTGGGCGGTAGGCCTGCAGCAGACAGGACACGATGCGGTGTTTTGCAACGGATTACTTCGCATCGTTAGAAAGCAGTACACAAACATTGAAAAGATTTCAGTTGTGAAAATGGTGTAGCAAGCGCTTGACAGGCCACTAACGCAGACGCTCCACATCGCGCCACAGCACTAGAGTCCAGGCTGTGAAAGTAGTACACGAACCACCGCAACAGCCGGGTGCACTCACCCCACAGCTTCCTGTGTCCCTTGCGTGTCACCTTGCAGCGCTCGATGAAACTAGACAGCAGCTCGCGCGCTGGCGGCACAGCTGCAGCAGCACTGGCGCCGCTTCCTGCCGTTGCATCCTCAGCGGCGTTGCCTGAGCTGCTGCAGCTGAAGTATGGAAGCTCTCGCTCAATCTGCTGCATCAGCGACACCTGCAAGCAGCAAGCACACCATTTGGCTACACGCGCAGTGTGTGAAGCATCGTGCAAATAAGCGGCATGATTGGCCGTCCCCAGTACATCAGCATGCGTTGTGCTGTTTAGCTGCGACTGCTGTGTAACCGATGCAGCATTGCCACCTGCCCCAGCCTCACCTGCTGCTCTGTTGGCGCCTCCGCGGGCGGATCCCACATCCTGCCAATGTCCTTGCCGCTGCCTCCCTGCTGCTGCTGCTGCTGCTGACCCTGCACTTGCTGCTGCTGCTGCTGCTGAGCGCTGCCCTCGTGCTGGCTGCCTGCACCCTGGCTGGTGTCCCCGCTGGGGCCAGCAGGCGTGGGCGTGCGGCGAGGAGCCATGCCAAAAAAGTTCTGCAGCAGTAACACCAAGCAGACACGTCACAGTGTGCAGTGTTGTGTATGGCACAGGATCACAGCTGGTGGTGGGGGAGGCAAGTATTCGAAGGATCCGTGATAAACAGAACACCAGCTGGTGACTCACACTTAGTCAGCAACGGAGCAACTAGGCCAGCCCAACTAACA
This sequence comes from Tetradesmus lagerheimii, assembly GCA_902809745.2. Taxonomy (NCBI): domain Eukaryota; kingdom Viridiplantae; phylum Chlorophyta; class Chlorophyceae; order Sphaeropleales; family Scenedesmaceae; genus Tetradesmus; species Tetradesmus lagerheimii. The sequence goes on along the minus strand of CADDIJ020001412.1, from coordinate 9,211 downwards.
GTGGCGCTGCAGAGAAACGTCTTCCGCCAAAACCAAAGAACCACAGCTGCCATGTGACACACACCTTGCAGCAGTCCCACGCATCAACACAACTACCCGATTGCGTTCAGTCACGCACCCTGAACACTGCCTGGGCGCTGTGCATCTCGTTCATGCTGTGGAAGCCCTTCTTCGCGGCTTCTGCTGCTGCTTTCTTCTTGGCAGCTTCGTCCTTCTTTTTTGCTGCTTCGGCAGCCTTGCGTGCAGCCTCCTCAGCCTTCTGCCTGCGCGCCTCCTCACGTTTCTGCATATACCAAACAGGTGGCACGCAGATGGCACGATTTGATGCATGTCAAGTTCACCATGTGCACAAGAAAAGGCAGCCTTCTCAGCCTTCTGCCTGCGCGCCTCTTCGCGTTTCTGACCAGAAATCGCAGGTGGCACGAATCAATGCATGTCAGTTTGCCAGGTGCACAACTCAAGGCAGCCTCATCAGCCTTCTGCCTGCGCTTCGGTCTGCCTGCGCTTCTGTACGAGCCAACACACGTGGCACGCCGCCAGCACATAAGGTCAGTCGCCAATATGCCCGCTAGGTGTATTGTCGAGCAGCTGACCAAGCTGTTGATGTTGCTACTGCCGGCAGCTAGCGACGCTGCACCAATGGTCCAATGTACCAGCTGCACATGTGCCTGCACGTCCGGCCTTGGATGCAACAGCAGAGCAGAAACCTGCTCTGCCTGCTGCAGAGGCATTGCTGCTGCGGCCGCACTGCTGCTGCAGGTGCGCATGCTGTAGCTTCAATCTGTAACAACACAACGCACACACCTCATCAGCCTCTGCCTTGGCGCGTGCCTTTTCCTCTGCTTCTGCTGCCTTTGCTGCTGCCTTGGCTTCCTTCTCAGCCTGCTTTGCTGCTGCCTCTGCTTCCCTGGCTGCCTTGGCTTCGGCTTTGGACGCTGCTTCAGCCTGGCGAGCAGAACAGTGCACACAAGCACACGACGACTGTTAGCTTCACTTGGCTGGCGCACACGACAGAGCATCAACCTGACTAAATATAGCGCTGCACGGGCACGCTGAAGGGCTCCTTGTACGTGACCGGGCCGGCGGCGCGTGGCGCATATGGGCGCACTCGAGTGAGGAAAGCAGAACAGAGCAACAGCAGCTGACACACAGCAGTGTGTCCATGCATCGACAGTGGGCAGCATAGCATACGCTTACGCGCAACTTGCCGCCGTTAAGTGGTGTCCTCTGCAACTGCTGTAGCTGCTGCAGTGCCAATGCTCACCTCCATGCCTGCCTGCTTGACCGCATCCATTGCTGCCTGGTCAAACTGGGGCCCAGCAGCATCAGACTTGACCTGTGGCAGCAGCAGCAGCAGCGCCACAGCCGTGAGCACGTGCCACCTCAGCAACAACTGGCGCTGCTCGTGTACTGCTGTTCCTTCCTTGCCACATGCACCATACATCATCGCAGAACCGCAGAACCGGGCAGCATAAAGATGCTTCACAGTCTGCGTACCTTTGCTGTGCTTGCCTGCTGCAGCACCTGCGCAAGCACTGCCACAGCTGCGGCCACTGGCGATGCCCCTGCTGCTGCTGCTGCCGCAGGAGTGCCTGCTGCCTCTATGCTGCCCAGGCCTGGTAGCTTTGCCAGCTTTGCTGCTGCCTTGGCCAACTTAGACTCTGCTGTCTTGGTGGACTTGCTGAAGGATTGCGCAAGCTTCACGTAGGCGGAGGCAGCCTTCAGCCGCTCAAACACCTGGTGCCGATGCACAGTCAAACACGACACGCACTGTGAGGATGCTTGCGGGCTTTACAGAAATGCATGTCACAGATGAACGCAGACCTTTGCTGTGGTCGCTGATACAGCATTGCGTTGTTATGTTATGGCTCTTCACCATGCATAGACTGCTGGGCAATGCGGCCTCTTCTTGCAACAGGCACAGCAATACATGCCCCTCTCATGCCGCAGCATCCAGGCGTGTGCGCACCTGCTTGCGCCGCTTGCGTGCTGTGTCTGCTGCCTGCTTCACTGTCTTAGGCAGGCCTGTAAGTGCGCGCAGCTCCCAGCACCAGTGGTACGCCTTCGCATCGTCCTCAAGAGCATCGACATTGGCCAGCAACCCTGCACAGTTCCACAGGTTGACAGGCAGGATGAGCAGGATAAGCAAGAGCGGCATGTGATGGGAGCACGCAGCTCAAGAGCGCGGGCGAGCTGAGAACTCCTGCTACACAGCCACGCCACGTGTGGTTGAAAAACAGCATGCCAGCACAGCAGCTGCGCAGTGCATGGCAACACAGTCACAGCGCCCTCTGCTGTGCATGTCGGTTCACCAGCAGCAGCACTCACCATCCTGCAAGCCGTAGCTCTTCCTGCTGGCAACATCCTGGATGATGTTGCGCACAGCTAGTGCCGTCACTGCAACCTCACTGCTGCCAGTGCCGGCTGGGCCAGCTGCTGCTGCTGCTGCATCTGCCTGGCTTTCTGCTGCTGATGCCTCGCCGTCAGCAGGCCTGCTGCTGCTGCCGCTGCCGAGGGCGCTGCTGATGTGCTGTGCCAGCTGAGTCAGCGTCATCGACTGGCCCTCCACCAGCACTGACACCTGCAGGGCGCACAAGCAGCAAACCAAAATAAATATGCGATTATTGCGCAACTGGCTACAGCTACTGTGGAGCAGAGTTCAGACTGTTGTTTGCTGGAGATGGCTATCATTACAGAGGGCGCACAAGCAGCCAACGCCATCCACACCCACAGCTGGCATGTCAGAAGTCGGCTAATACGAACCACCAGCAGCAGCTGGCAGAACACATCCCAAGACCGCAGGCGCCATCTGAGCACGCAAACAGACTTGGCACAACTGCCGCGGCAGGAGCTGCAGTCTGCAAGCCAGAAGGGGCATGTGCAGCTACGCAGTAGCCAGTCAAGCGCGCTGATGCTTCAACCCACCTGGTACTTGAGGTCCAGGCTGGCTGCCTTTTTCCCTGCAGCTGCCTGCTGCTGCTGGAATGCTGCCAGCTCGGCTGCCAGGTTGACTTGCACACCCAGCTCTGCCTCAAGCAGCGGTATTTCCTGCAAGCAATTAACACAGCACAGCATGCAGGCACCCAGTCAAGCAAACAACCGTGTCATGGGAGCCCTGGCAGTCCCCAATCCAGCTACTCACCATCAGACCCCAGCAGAGCATCAGCACTGCCTGACTGCAGGCATGCGGCATGTTCCTCTGCATCAGTGATTGTTTGTAAAAACACAGCATTACATTGAGCGGCTTACAACAAGCACACGTACCTGAAGGCATGCTTCCAGCAGCTGCTGGCGCTGCGCGGGTGTCAAGAAGGCCTCTGCTGGCACCTTGGCAGTTGAGGTGTTCAAGGCGCTGCCAGGAGTAGCAGCACCTGCTGCTGCTGCTGCCTTCTTCACAGCAGGCGTTGCTGGCTCAGTGCCTGGTGCTGTTCCTGCTGCCTCGGCAGCAGCAGCTGATGATGCTGGCGGTGCATCCTCGTCTACTTCCATGCTCTCAGGTGCAGCCGGTTCTGCCTGTGCGCACTGCTCACCGAGTGCTTGCGGCTGCTGTCGTTGCTGTGCTGCCTCATCTGTGGCAGTTGCTGCTGCTGTGGCTGCAGCAGCAGGCCTAGGGCTGCGCGCTGGCTGTGGGGAGTCGCTGCTCAGGTCAATGGCATCTGATGCAAACCCAGCTTGCTGCTTTGCCCTGCTACCACCACCTGCTAATACTGCTGCTACGTGGGTTGCCTGCTGTTGGTTTGTGGTTTCCAACAAAGGGGTCGTAGCACTGCCTGCGATGCTCTCCACCTGGTGCTGCTTGAGCTTGTGCACCTGCATGTTGGAGGCAGGGGTGCACAAGCTTACTGCCTCGCAGAATCGCAGCAGTCTGCAAAAGCAGTGCTCCTGCTACGCTTGTGCGCTTGCCGGTTGCATGATTCAGCAGGCAGATGGTTTGGCCTTGCTGCTGCTGTCAACCCACCTGGTCGACGTCCATGCTGGCTCCTGAATCCAAAGCACGAGGCTTCACTGTGTCCTGGTCAGCTTTCACTAGATCCCCGTCTTTCGTTTGCAAGAGCTTCGCTCCAGCGTCAAGTGCTGCTTGCGCATTGTCAGGCAACGTGCCTGGTTCAGCCAGGGGCTGACTTTGCTTACGAAAGAACTTGTCTATCTTCATCTCATGCTGCAGTGATCCTGAGCTTGTCGAGTTCGAGGTTCGAGAGAACCAAATTCAGTTGTATGCTGTGTGCTGCTGTTCTGCAAATCCTATCCCAGACAACACGTGCAACCATCAACTGAATCTAATGCCCCTGCCACACCCATGCTGTGCAGATGCTTCGGCTTGAGGCTGAATGACAATCGAGCGATTTGAATGTTGGCGCCAGTGAGAGTGCCGTATCTATGCCTGAGGGCAGCAACAGCGTGCGCAAAGTGATTGATCACTGTAAGAAGTTAAATACCAACAACAAACAGAAACTTTACCCACATCCTGAGGCATTGTGTCTTCAGAGTCCCACCCCCAGGCTGTGTGCTCAACACAACTTCAACACAACATGCGACCGCAGTAGAATCTTGCTGGTGACCATCAGTTTCCTCAAACTGAGATCAGTAATTCAATGTGCATCGCTGTCAGCATTGTAGTACAGCGAATGTCTGCAGCTGCCAGGCCTTTCAAGGCCTGCTGAAGTTCAGGCGCCTATCCGATGTAGACAGGCAGCCATGCGCTCAGCGCGTTGCAGTACGCGCAATACATGGACATATCTGAGCTTCATGTATGTGGTCTGGGCACAGGGCCTGTTGCTCAGATGCTGCTCTGCAGGCAGCTGCAGCAGCTATGCCTGCAGGCATTGGATCCCGTCATCAGAAGCAGATGCCCTTCGAACCTGCCAAACCACCTCCATACCAGGTATGCAGACTCATGCTGCAGGCAAGCACTGCGTGGGCATGCAGTTTAGATGGTGAGTTCATGTAGAGTTCAAAAGTTGCAGTACTCGCCAGAGCAGTGGAGGCGATGACGAGGTAGCATGCTGAGCGCGTAACGCAGTCAGGAAATGCACAGTCGTGGACGATCATGGCAAGTCTTCGATAAAACCGTGTATATCAGTGTATGCTAGCGCCCCCAACACACTGGGCCCCCTGGCCTCACATTACCACTGTTGAGTCACCAGTAACATGCGCCCGATCCAACAACGATTGCTGCCCGGCTACCGTGCACATGTGCATCAAGATAGTCAGGAGATAGTGACCAGTAATACAACGCTGTTGTGCGGACTTCAGTGCACGGGAAGGGAGTCGTTGTCTCCGGCTGTCAGGGTCGTCGTGTCCGTCGTGCCTGCCTTGAGGCGATGCTTAGTATGCATGCAGTTATGCTCAAATTTGTGTGTTTGCTACATATTCATGTTGTTTCAGGTGCCGTGTTTTCTTTTGTTTCTCTGTTGTGCTGTCTGAAACTCGCGTGCCCTGACCAGCCAGCAGTCATCGGCTTGTGCACTATCAGCAGTTTATAACATAGCAGTAGTGCGCAATTGGTCCGTGTACTTGAGCTAAACGTTAGCCAGCCCCGCTACATTCGATGAAATCCGGGGTGCTGCACATCACCGGGTGACCCGGAAGTCGGAAGCCCGCAATTTATCAGTGGACCCGCTAGGAGCACTATAGAAACCAGTACACTCTATCCATGGCAGCCCGGTCATTGCAGTGCCTCCTGGCAACGCTGCTGCTGGTGCTTGCAGTACAGACACCTGCTGCAGTGCCAACAGGGCGCAGCTTGCAGCAGTCGGGAGTAAGCTGTGCGACCAAGATCCCAGCATGCACCCCCAGGCGCTGCACTACCGCATATTAGACAGCAGGGAGACCTTTGTTTGCCTGCGCTGCTTGAGAGGCTACATACCTGTCAGGGGCAGTGATGGCAAAAGCATCATTCAGTGTGGTAAGCGCTTAAAGCATTCAAATGTGAGGGAACAGCAGATGTGCTTAGTCCAGTGCATGACAAAGCAACCGTCAAAGTGCTCTGATCCTGACAAAAGCGGTCCTTCGTGAACTGGCAGCTGCCCACTCATGAGTGATCACGTGCAGGAGGCTTGTGCCTACAGCCTGGCGCTCGGTGTGCTAGGCCACCGCCAGCCACGGTCAGCAACGAACCATGGACTAGTTACAATGACTGCTGCAACCCTGTCATGCATGACTCAGGGTGCTTCTGCTGCTGTGTCCTGCGCTTGCAGTGTGCCACTCTGGCAGCCACCAGGTGGTGAATGGCAGCAGCCGCTCCTGTGCGCCCTGCCCACTCGGCAGCTTCTGCCCGGGCGGCAGCAGCACAGCACGCCGCCCAACCGACAACCTGGGTGGCGTGGCGCGCTCCTGCAACGCCAACAGCACCGACGGCCTCACCACCAAGGCTGAGAGGAGCAGCAAGGCAGCAGACTGCGGTGAGCTGGCCTTGACGCGTTCAAGCGGCTGTGGTGCATCAGCAATGTGCGCTGTGGCATATATACAGCAGAGTGATAAAGCCGTCGCCACATGAATGCAAAGGTCAATGCCAGTCGGCTACTCTGCCAGCAGCAACAGCAGCAGCATTGCGTGATCTCCATCGCTCCAAATACATGCTGCATCCGCTGCTGACATGTACACATCGCTGCTGCTGCTGCCTCGTCACTGCAGTTGCCAAGGCAGGGTATGTGTTGCCAGCTTCAAGGAACCAGCCAGCACTAGAGTACATAGGCAGCAGCTACTCACCAGCGTATAACAGGCTGCGAGCCTGCCTGCCCTGCCAGTCAGGCCTGCAAGCACCTTCAACTTACAGCGGTCCTCGCACAGACAGGAATGCAGTGTGCCAAGTGCCCCCTGGCAAGTTCTGGGAGCTCGATGTGGTCCGCGACTGCCCCAAGGGCCTGTATCGGTCCAGCTTTGTGTGCACCGACAACAGGAGTGCCATCTCCTGCCTGTCTTGCCCTGAGGGCTGGACCACTGCAGCAACAGCAAGCCAGGCAGTGGGCATGTGCAACGGTGAGCAAGCTGCGGCTGGGAGCGCTTGCAGCTGCCATGCGCACTGCAGCTGATACATGCTGCCAGCGATTGCAATGCTGCTCTAGGCTGGCATTACTTGCCTAGCTCCTGCTCAGCTCTTGTCAGTGCGCACGAGTGCGCTACACTCAGGGGCAAAGTGAACCAGCAGCCTTGCTTACTGTATGCCGTTGCCGCTCCCCTCCCTCTCTTGCCTCCTCCCCCTGCAGTGCTACTGCCCGGCTTCAAGCTCGCCTCCACTAACCCAGGCAGCGAGCCGTCACCCACTGAGTCACTCGCGCTCAGCAGCCAGTCCCTGGACGAGCCACCGCCCCCCGTGGCTGTGTGTCCGCTCGGCTTCTACTACGACGGCACCGCGCGGGCGCTGGCCTGCGTGGCCTGCCCGCGTGGCTCCACCACGCTGCGCAACGCCTCCACCAGCATCAACGACTGCATGGTGCCCCCAGGCTGGTTCGTGGCCGCAACCCCTGACGGGTCAGGGCAGATGTCCAAGTGCCCCACCACGCCTGAGGGCAGCGAGCAGGAGGGCTACTTCAGGGCAGGCTGTAAGGGCTACGCTGAGGCCACCAGCAGCAGCGGCGACGGCACTGACGTGTGCACCAAGTGCGGTGACGGCATCCTGAGCAGGGCCGTGGACGCTGATGAGAGCCCTGATGCTGCTGCTGACAGCAAGGTGGCGGCAAGCTCGGCAGCATGCTGTGAGTATGACCGCCGCTGGGCCGGTTGTGTGAACACTTTGCGCTGCTTGCTCGCTTGCCCATGCACTGGTGCCTGCCTGTGTTGCTGCTTGAAGCTGCACTGCCAAACGCCGCCTGAGAGCAAGTAGCTTTTGCTGCCAGCAGGGTGCTGACCGCTGCACGTTGGCCCCTCCTCTGCTGTCCCTGCTGCCGCAGACATCAAGGCTGGCTGGGGCATCAGCTTTGACCCTGACAACTTAGCGCTGTTCAAGGCCACCCGCCCCTGCCCAGCAGACACGTATGGCGTGGCCAACGAGACGTATGGCCTGATCAACGCACCCTGCAAGGCGTGCACCAAGAACCTGCGCGCGCCAGCCGGGTCAACCTCATTTGATGATTGCAAGAACCGCGCTGGCTTTGGATACACCTCGGAGGGAGCCAACCAGGTGCACATGGCTACAATGGCTGCAGTTCTTGCTGCTGCTGCTGCTGCTGCTGCTTTTGATTATCGCTCGTGATTGTGCTGCCGGATCTGTACAGGCAGCACTGCCGCGTGTGCTGCCGCTGTCGAACATGCCTGCCTGTTTGCTGCCTGTACCTAACCACAACAATTGCGTGCATTGTAGGCTGGCAACTGTGCCGAACTCTGGCCATCTGCTGCCGCTGCTGGATCTGACGTCCTGCTGCCGCTGCTGCATCTGCGTGAGACCTGCAGTGCCCTGACGGCTTCTGGGCCGCTGCCAACGCAATGAGCCCGTGCGAGCAGTGCCCCCCCCTGCCGCAGCACCAACTATGTTCCTGGTGACGGCTCACAGCAGGCCAGCGCCCAGCACTGCAAGGTGCTGCCAGGATGCGGCGCTGACACAGCAGCAGCACCGTCAGACAACAGCACAGACATGCCATAATAATAATAATAATAATAATAATAATAATAATAATAATAATCAATCCTTGTAAGCCATACCTTTCGGCATCGGCAACCGCGCCTCACCCACTGGGGAGGCGGAAAGCAGACTGATTACAGACATGCCATCTGCCAACGAGTGTCCCGTTGGGTTCTATGGTCCTGGTGATGCAGCGGGCGCCAACACCACTGCCAACCCTGGCTGCGTCAAGTGCCCTACTGGCCAGGGCACGTCTGCTGCTGGCAGCGCTGCTTGTGACGGTGAGCAGACTCTTGACTGCGGCTGTTATATGCAGCGTGGCAGCCCTGGTCTTCAGTTTGTCAACCGCTGCTTACTAGCCGTACACTATGTTGAGGCAGCTATATCTGTGTTTGATTGAGATCGCCCCAACCTGAGTGCTGCTCTGCCTGTCCTTCTGCTGCTGCTGCTGCAGTGTGTGCTGCGGGCTCTGGCATCCAGGACGGCTCTGACAACGTGGCCAGCTGCAGCGCCTGTGCTTGCGGCTCCTACTCAACAGGCCAGGGCAAGGCCTGCACACCCTGCCCAGCAACACCATTGTGAGTGGCTGCTGCTCCAATAGCTGCACTGTCAGCACGTCAGAGCACATTGCTGGCAGCAACTACTTTTTCCACT
>CADDIJ020001410.1:0-94615 GCA_902809745.2 Tetradesmus lagerheimii | reverse complement strand
CAAGACTGCAAGTAAGGCACACACACATTGGCACGCGCGCGTGCCTCAAAGCAAACACGCCACGCAACAACACTTGCGCAGAGCTGTGATCAAGCATGCAAGACTGCAAGTAAGGCACACACACATTGGCACGCGTGCGTGCCTCAAAACAGATTCGCCATTAGCAGCACTTGTGCAGAGCTGTGATCAAGCATGCAAGACAGCAAGTTGGGCACACACGCATTGGCACGCGCGCGTGCCGCAAAGCAGACACGCCACGCAACAGCACACGCGTAGCTGTGATCAAGCATGCAAGACGGCAAGTTGGGCACACACGCATTGGCATGCGGGCGTGCCTAAAAGCAGACACGCCAAGCAACAGCACGCGCGTAGCTGTGATCAAGCAGGCAAGACACCAAGCTAGGCGCACGCGCACTGGCATGCGCGCGGGCCTAAAAGCAAACACGTCATGCGACAACACGCGCGCAGCAGTGATAAAGTATGCAGTACTGCAAGCTAGGTGGGCGCATTGGCTAATGCGTGTGCACTGCAAGGCTGACACACTACGCGACAGCACATGTGCAGCAGTGATCAAGCATGCCAGACTGCAAGTTAGGGGCATGCGCATTGGCACACGTGCGGCGTCAAAGCAAACAGGCCACGCGGAGCACTGCTTGCGCCACCTGCCCTCGCATCAAAGCAAACAAGGCAACACGATGTGCAGCCTATGTGTGAAAAAGGTCAACTATGTACTGCTTCAAGCTTGGTGTGCACGTGCGCAAGTGCTTATGCATGCGCTTAAGTGAACAAAACACGCGTCAACATGCATAATTGAACAACCAAGTAAGACTGCAAGCTAAGCGCGCAAGCACGCTGTCACACATGCGTGCCCACAAGCGGACACAAGAAGTGCAAACACATGTGCAGATGTTTTCAACCCACACAGGACTCCCAGCCAAATGCAACTGCACACGGGTGCAGAAAAGGGCGCCACGTGCGAATGCACACACTCACCAACACAGACCACTTTGTTACTCCACCCTTTTTGCACATGCAATTGTACAAGCAACCACCACACATCTGCTACTCACCTGCATGAGCTGCATACAGTGCATGACCGAGGCGCAGCAGCACCAGTGCTGTGGCGCCGTCGCGTGTGCCCTCATGCCTCGCCGTTGACAGCACCATGTCGTCTACCTGTGACCAGGCACGCAGCAACAAGCGGTGCAAGCCGGTCAACGGAAGTGCCAGGTAGTACGGCGCGCAAACGGCATACGCACCAGTTTGGTGCGCAACTCTAGGTTGTGGGGTTGAGTGAAGCGTAATTGCTGCAGCACAACCCCCAAACATCATGATCAGACATGTGCCGGCACAACCACCCTGCACACCCTTTCTTGACATGTCCATGCTCTGCGCACTCCAAAGTCGCCTCACATACCTGGCGGAACACCTGCTTGAGTGCTGAGCCAACGGCTGCCTCCTCCTGCTTGACTACTGCTGGTGGCCCAGTCTCCCCGCGATACAGCCGCAGAGCTGGGTGCGACGCCAGCAGCAGGTGCAGCTTGCGTGCTGCAAGGCAATAGCAACAAGAAAGCAATGAGTCAGCAGTGAAGCAAGCAGGTTGGAGGTGCCGGGGCTGAGGAGGACAGCAAATGCACTGTAAGCAGCAGGGGGATAAGACGCGGCCAGACACACAACAGCGAAAAGTTATGTAGATGAAACAACATTGTCGCTTTGAAGCTGGGAAGTTGCAAGCAGCAGATGTGGCCTGCGCGCTGCACACTGGCAGCAGCAATTCAGCAGGTGAGGCAGGACAGGACGAAACGCGCACAAGAGCAGCCAGGCCAGGGCACAGCTGCAGCGCTGAGTAAAGGACGGCAAAAAGCTGCAGTGCGAGGCAGAACAGCAACATCAAGAGTGTATGGTGCAGCAGGGCTGCATCGACAGCACCACGGCTGGTTGAGCAGATAGCAGCCAGTGCAGCTTGCAAGGCAGCGACAGCAGGAATTACACAAGACTCCCAAGGAGACAAGACACATGCAGTCAAGCACGCACGGCGCGTTATTACAGGGGGCGACCTGTTACTAGCCGCACTACTGGTTTGCAGGGCACCAATAATCACAACCTGCATACCTGCAGTTTCTGCCGCTCCGGCTCCGTTGTGTCCGTCAAAGATTGCTGCATAGCTCCGCCCCACACCGTCATGCGCAACACTTGAATGCTGCTGCTCCCTCCTGCTGCCGTTGGCTGCTGCCGCTGCGTCATCACCAGCTGCTGCTGCTGCTGATTCCGGCCGTTCTGCTGCATCGAGTGCTGCTGCTGCCTGCTGCGCTGTAGCAGGATTCAGGGCTGTGATGATAGTGTGGCGGTCCTCCATGTAGGGCCGGTGGCCACGCGCCTGCAGCAGAGCGATGCACAGATAACTTTCAGATGAGCAGGGACGTGACTTGCCGGACCAAGCCAGGGGGAACACGGCTGATAACAACAGCAATAGCAGTAGCAGTAGCGCTAGCAAAACACACAGCCCAGCATGCGGCAATCAAACGGCAGACGCCTAAACTGTTGCTGGTGTGTGGTGCTGCTTTCTCCTCTGTTCCCTCACCGTTGCAAAGCCAAAGTGGATCTGGCTCAGTCCCGCTGCTGCTGCTGCCCTAGCTGCAACCCTAGGGTCCTCATCTTCATCTACTAGCACAGCACCTCCAGTGCCTACAGCAGCAGCAGCAGCAGCAGAAGCAGCTGCACCGCCAGCACCCTTCACAGTTCCAGCAGTGCCGCCTGCTGTGCTGCCGCTGGGCCTGAACATCATGCGCGCAGCAGCGGCTGCCTGTGCTTTGATCTCCTGCGCAAAGCGGCTTGCTGTTGCCCGTGCAATGCTGCCATGCGACTGCTTGGCCGCATGCTGCTGCTGCTGCTCGTGGTGGCTGCTGTCCGATGGTGGTGTTGCTGGTGTTGGTGCTGCCGCTGCTCCTGCTGCCGCCTCCTCTGTCTCCTCCTCTTCTGTAAAGCTCAGAAGCTGCTTGGGCTGCAATACAACAGGCAGCACACGTGAAGCACATGCAGAAACAGCAACGAGTCAGCACATGAATCACACATGGAGCTCAACAGAGACAGGACACGGGGTGGCAGTCAGCAGGCAATGCTGGTGACACAGATAAGCAGCATAAGTGTGACGACAGCCATGGCTCATGCTGCAGCTAATGAAGGACGCTGAACCAAACGTGCTGCACACACATGTGGTGTATGACTAAGGCGGCAGAGCTTCGCAGTCATCATCAATGCACACACACTGTAGATACTGAGCACCACGTGCCCATCACCAACGCCCGCTGTGGCAGACCACTACATACCTGGCCTTTGCTGCGCTTGTGGTGATGCTTGCCCTGCTGCTGCGGGCTACCTGCGGGGGGCGCTGCTGCTGCTGCTGCGTCACCTGCATGCTTCTCCTCTGGTGAAGAGGGTGCTGCGTCTTTCTGCTGGCCGTCGTCTTCTGCATCATCATCTATGGCATGGTGCTTGCGAATGTGTGAGTGGTCCAAAGAGTGCTGCTGGTGCATCTGCTGCTGCTGAAGCTCTGCTGCTGCTGCCGCTGGCTTTCGGCGCTTTACTGCCTGCCCTGTTTCTGCCTGATCATCACCTTCGACACTTGCCTCTGCTGTTGATGCTGCTGCTGGTTCGTTGGCTGCTTGCTGCGGGTGGTTACTGTCCGCTGAAGGGCGCTTGGCAGCCCTGCGTTGCTGCTGCTGCTTAGGGCTGCTGGCAGCAGGGCTGCTTGCAGCCACCTCCTGCACTGCCTGCTGGTGCTGTGCTTCGTCACTGCTTATATTCTGCTGGTCATCAGCAGCGAACGGGCTGTGCAGACCCTTGCCGCTGCTTTCCTTGTTGCTTGCAGGAATTTCTACTACCGGTGCATGGTCAGAGGCAGCACTGCCATTGGCAGGGCTGTTGGCGGTTGCGGGCAGGGCAGCAGATGGACTTGCTGGCCCCTTCATCGCTACTGTAGCGGCCTGCCCCGCCCTGTCCACACCCATCAAGCACTCAAGGTTACTGTAGCTACTTTGGCTTGTCCTGTGCTGCCTCTGATGGGTGGCAGGTTGCACTGTTCCTTGGAAGAAGAACGCTGCTGCTGGTCGGAGTCACGCCCACGCCTCAGCTGCTGGGCGATATTGGGCAGCTGTTTGTGTTTCAGGAGCTTTGACTACAAGCACTTCGCAAGAGCTTGCTTTCAAGAGCAACACACTTCAAGGCAGTTGTACTTGAAGACGAGAACCAGTGGACGACCAAAAGACTAAGCTGTTATATGATATGAAGAATGCACCATTAGATGCGCCATTAGATGAAACTAAAGAACAACAAGGGTGAGATCCAACGAAACCCTGACGAGGAGGTGCCCAGCCAGCACGCAGTTGCAGCAATGGCAGTAAGCAGTGAAAACGCGAAAAATGATAGTAGCTCGTCGATCCCATCGCCAGGCGGGAGGCAAGCAGGGGCACTCCAGGGGTTCTGCAACGAGGTTGGTCTCATTCTGTTGGAACTGACACCGTCAGTGCAGGTGCACGATGACCTTTTTAGGTTATGTGTATAAGAACCATCAGTATAGTGCAAGTCTCAACAATATCGGTCAGCCGTGTGTGACTGCTAGCAGCAACTGCCACCACATGTACTGCTGCTGATCAACCAACACTCTCTGTGTAAGACCATGCCATGTGTGTAGTGTGCAGGGCCCTGACGCATTCAGCCTTTGCTCCCTAGTTCGTACTGCACTCGCATTCACGAGACAGTTGCTGCATTGCTTCAAGCAAACCAGCTACTAGCGCTATGAGCTACGCACAGTTGCATGCTCTGGGTGGCAGCAACAGTGGACAAGCGCGGCAGTGCAGACTCAACACACTAGAACAATAGATTGCCATCCACTACTACCGAGTAGTATCCAGGGCTGTTCTGCATTACATCTGAGGGATACCCATCCCTAAAAACCAGCAGTTGGCACCTGCAAGCTCGTGAAAAGCATCCAACTGCAGAGGAAGTTGGCACCACGACATCAGCTGGCCAAGCACATCGTGCATCTCACAGTGATTATCAATAGTCTGATAATACTCTAGATCCAGCTCTGCAAGTCAGGTGACCCTTATCTGCAGCAGATGTGCTGAACTGGCAATAGACTGAGGAGCCCTTGCATAGGCGCATCACGCAGGGTTCTTTGGAAGACGCATCAGCAGATTAGTCATCCCAGCGCAGCTCTGCGCAGATACCGCCAAGTAACTGTCATCCCCGTCACGTACAAGACATGGCAGCAACAGCAGCACACGGCTGCTGCAGACCAAGTGTCAACAGGTGGACATGCTTCTGTGCTGCAGCATGGATCCAGGTGACTGGGCATCAGCCAGGCCTCTGGCACTGCGCGTGTCTCATGCATGAGGTCTCAGAGACTTGCGCAGTGCATTCTGTACTCCTTCAACAACTCTGGTATCATACAGTGTGTGTCATGTGTGCGAGTTGCAAGCGTACAGCAGCGGCTGCGGCGGCGGCGGCAGTGGCTCTGGTTCTTGGTGAAGCGGGACCCACATATGCATGTGTGCGGGTCAACTACATTGTCGTATACTGTCACATGTCAATGCATACACACCCTGTGCTGCTGCTGCTCATGCATCCTCATCTGCAGACCTGCGCAGGTCTCTTCTACGTACCGGTGCGTAAGCCAGCTCTGGCTCTTGGCTGAGCAGCGCCCACCTGCTGACAAAGCATTTTTTCGCATGCTAATGCACGCACCCTGTGCTGCTGCTGCTCACGCCTCCACTGCTGCAGACCTGCGCAGGTCTCTTCTACTGCTTCTCCCTCTACTCCCCAGCAATCAAGGCAGCATTTGGATTTGACCAGGCTCAAATCCAGGTGAGCTTATGCCTGCAATTGGCGATGATCCAATTGCAAGCGTGAGGAACATATGCAAACATTAATGAACTGCTCACATTGGTGAGGATGTGTTGCCCAAAAACCTCCGATCATGATGCATGAAGCCTGCGAGCTGCTTGCACATTGGCGACGCCACCCCTTTGGCTGATGTGTATGACACTCTGCCTATCAGCTAACTGACACCACCACCACCTCGGGTGCGACAGTACACTCTGCCTAGCAGCTGACTTACACCACCACCACCACCATCACCGGTGCGACTGTCCCATATGCCTGCCCATGTTGGCTGCAGGGTGGGGACGCTGCCCTTGTGGCTGGTGCATATGACACTCTCCCTATCATAACAGCTAACTCACACCACCACCACCACCGGTGTGACAGTAAGCTGTCCCATATGCCTGCCGATGTTGCTGGCTGCAGGGTGTTGGAGCCGCTCTCATGACAGGGGCGCATCACACTCTGCCCAACATAACAGCTAATTCACACCACCACAACCACCGCCGGTGCGACAGGACGATGTCCCAAATGCCTGCCAATGTTGATGGCTGCAGGGTGTTGGAGACGCTCTTATGGCAGGCGCGCATCACACTCTGCCAAGCAGCTGACTGACATCTACTCGGGCCACCACCACCTATGTGACAGTAAGATGTCCCAAATGCCTGCCAATGTTGCTGCAATGTGGCTGCAGGGTGTGGGAGCTGCTCTCATGGCAGGGGCGCATCACACTCTGCCTAGCAGCTGACTGACACCCGATTGGGCCACCACCACCGCCGTGACACTAAGCTGTTTTAAATGCCTGCCAATGTTGCTGGCTGCAGGGTGTGGGGGCCGCTCTCATGGCAGGGGCGTACTTGGCTCTGCCTGGCGGCTGGCTGTACGAACGCTTGCAGGGCCACCCCTTGGGAGCACCCAGGTAGGGGGCCTCGATTGGCAGAACCCACTTGAATCAACCGCCATTGACAGCAGCTGTTGATTCAACAACTTTGATAGAAGACTCCAGATATGTCCGACATTGCAGATGCTTGCACATGTGGTAGGAGGTGTAAAGGGCACATTATGTTTGTCTGGCGGCTGGCTGTACGAACGCCTGCAGGGACACCCCTTGGGAGCACCCAGGTAGGGGCCATACAAGTTACAGGTTTCTACGCTCTTGTTAGAGAGCGGATTACCGAGAGCAGCAGGACGGGCCGGAACATAACACTTCGTTCATGCTCCAGGACTCCTGCCTACCCCCTACAAAGGTAGGGCCCTTGTAGGTGATGGCTCACATGGTAGGAGGTGTGGTGGGCGCATGAGGTTTTTGAAACCCACGAGGGGTCCTCATCGTCACACACACCCTTCGCCTAAAGTTGCGCGCACCATGCGTAGCTCATTCATTCATTGCTGCTGGCGCAGGCATGCATGCAGGCTTGCGGCTACTCCGGTTGGATGCAGGTGTGCTGCAAGTTCTGCTGCGCTGCTTCAACAAATGCGAGGTTCTTGATCACAGCCACTATTGCCAATAATGCTCTGCTGCTGCTAACGCTGCTCATCGCAGGCTGGTTGCATGGTTGGGTGTGCTGCTGGGATTGCTAGGCTATGGCGGTCTATACGCTGCTGTCACTAGCGCAGCAGCAGCAGCAGCAGCAGAGCCCAACACACAGCCAGCATTGCTACCTGTACAGGCACACTTGGCGATTGGCCTGGTCAAGGCGTCGGCGTACGTGGCACCCGCAGCAGCAGCAGCAACAGCAGGGGTTTCAAGGCAGCTTGAGCCAGTGCGCATACTGCTTTCACACCACAGCAGCAGCAGCAGTACAGAAGCAGCAACAACAGCAGGGTTACCTGCTGCTGGTGATGCTGCAGCTGGCTTTGGGTTGCACGCACTGCTGCTTGTGTGTGCATTCTGTGCTGGGGTATCAGGCAACCTGTTTGACACAGCGGCACTTGTTACAAACGTCAAGAACTTTGCAAATGACAGGTGGGTCCATGCAGATTCAATAGTCAATATGCCAGTACTAAGCTCCACAAAGAATTGTCCGAGGCAGCTCCCATTCTATGTGTGCCTCATGCCTACTGCCTAAGTAGGCTTCCCTAAGTAGGCTTCCCTGCTTACCGCTGCTTGGTTCGCTTGCAATCACCCCTCTGTTTACAGCTGCAATTTCCCCTGCTGTGCCAAGAGGGTCGATGCCAACAGCTTGTAGTTGTAAGAGGTCTTGACCCGTCCCTGGCATCCGCTTCCACATTGCATGCCTGTGCAGCCTTGCATGCAGCGGTCGGGTGTCTCTGCTCCCTTTCCAACTAGGATCATACTGGTTGGTATGACATGATGATGATGCTTCCACATCTACGCCCGGGCTGATGCAGGGGTCCAGTCATTGGCAGCTTGAAGGCGCTTCTAGGCTTAGGCCCTTCGCTGTTTGCAGCTGTCTACCACGCACTGCTGGCACCTGATGCAGCCACTCTGCTGCTGCTGCTGGCGCTGGCACCAGCTTTCATTGTTGGGATATGCTCAGGTATGTCTGCTGCTGCTTCTCCTGGTGCTGTTGCTTCAGTTACTGGCCTTGCACGGTGCTATGGGGTAAATTTGGCAGCGTTGCTGCTGGCATTCCATGCTCTGGCGCTGCTTTGCCTTCAAAATATGGGATCCAGTAAGGCCGCTTTGATTGCTGCAACCTACAGGACTCCATATGGTGCTATGCACAGCACAACATGGAGACCTGCTGTAGAGCAGCCATCATATGCCATCCGCAACGCAAGCGTACTCAGGTTACAGTCAAGAGCAGTGCGATTGCTCGTGATCACGCACGTAGAATCAACTCTCACACACATGCATGCTTTGTTATCTGCCTGCAATGCAGTGCTGCTCAAGGTGCTGCCAGAGATGCAAAACAACAACAGCAGCAGCAACAGCCGCCGTTTCACAGCAGTGTATGTGATCATTGCACTGCTGGCACTCAACCAGCTGCTGGCATCACTGCTGCAGAGCAGTAGCAGCAGCAGTGGCAGCAAGAGGGCGCCATTCAGCTTGATCTCTGCTGGATGTCTTCTGTTGGCTGTTGGTGTGGCAGCAGTCAAGCCTTTGTGGCAGCAGCAGCAGCAGACGAGGGAGCAGTCACAAGTGCAACAGCCGGGCACAGCAGCTTCTCCCCGCACTGACAACAACAGCAACGGCATCAGCAGAGAGGAGCAGCAGTCGCTCTTGGGCAAAAGCACGACGCACCATTGCGACATTTCAACAGGCAGCAGCACCAACAGCGCACAGGGAACTGGTCAAGGCGGTTTCAGCGGTGGTGACAGCGCAAATCAGCAGCCGTCGCACAGCAGCAGCAGCAGCAGCAGTTTGTCCGGGGTTGTCCGCAGCCGGGAGTTCTGGTTGATCTTTTACGTGTTTGCTGTCGGTGTCGGTGCTGGTTTGGCTTTCACAAACAACCTTCCAGAGATTGTTGCAGCTTTTGAAGCAGAGGGACCTACCAAAAGTAACAAAGGGCTGGCAGCAGCAGCAGCAGCAGCAGTAGCAGCAGCCCATTCTCCATCTGATGACACAGCAGGGCCCTCAGCAGCTGAAGTGACAGTACAGCTGGTATCACTATTCAGCATTGGCAGCTGCTTTGGCAGGTGAGAATTGGAGTTTGGCTGCTGACTGTTTGGCATACATCATATATGCTTCAAGCTGAGTCAGGGACTTGCAGTACATCATTGCACCTTACATTGCTTCAGTTGGTATGCCAGCATCGCTGTGGCTGTGTGCATTTGCTGTAAAGCTTTTTCACTACATTGTTGACTTGCCGTTTGTCTGCCTACTGTGTGGCAAGGTCACATCCAATGCACTCCAACAGCAGTGTAACTACCATCCCCATTGTTGGTGCCCTGCGTTCCTTGCTGCGTTCTGCTGCATCATGCAGGCTGCTGTTTGGCTTCCTGCCAGAGCTGTTGCTTGCAAACCATGGCATCCCACGTCCAGCCAGCTTATCAGCAGTAGCAGCAGCCACAGCAGGCATCAACCTTGCGTGCGCAACGACAACATCAGTGCGATTCCTGTTCCCAATTGCAATCACATATGGTGTGGCTTTTGGGGCATATTGGTGCCTAGTGCCGGCTATTTCGTCTGAGGTGTTCGGCTTGAGTGCGTTTGCCAGTGTGTATACGGCGTTGATCTTTGCACCGGCGTTGGGCTGTTGGCTTTTAGCTGCCCAGCTGGCAGGACGGCTGTATGATGCAATGTCGTCAGGTTCAAGTTCACAGCTGGGTTCATGGCTGAAGGTGGGTGTGAAGTCTGGTCTGCACTGTACAGAGTATGATATGCTTATGCCTCAAGGGGCAGCAGTGGCACTGCACGGACCGGCTCTGCCAGAGCAGTTGGGGGCCGCTAGTTTAGACGCCGGTAGTGACAGCAGATATGAGAGCTTACTGGGTGCTTGGGGTGCGCACGCAACACAGCATTTTGGCTGCCTAGTGCACCGAACGTGGTGCTGGCTGCTGCCAGGCCAGCACGCGTCGATCCAGCAGGCATGGAGAGGTGAGGGCCCATTTCAGGACAGCAGAGGCAGCAGCATTGTCAGCAATGGTCCCATATCATCCAGCAGCGACAGCAGCAGTACAAGTAGCAACCCTGAGAGTGGCGGCGAGCAGGCAGCATGTGTGGGCCCTGCATGCTTTAGGCTGACGTTTGTGGTTCTGGCACTGCTGTGCTGTGTTGCTGTAGCAGCGTCTGTCAGCTTGACACACAGAACTGCAGCCAAGTACAAGGCGCAGCAGCAGCAGCAGTGGGAGCATGAGCTGGTGTAAGAATTGCCAAATGTATACGTTGCCCATACGTATGGCAGGGTGGGGCTGGTGGGGATGGTCCGTGCTGTTATAGCGATCTGGGCCATGTGGCAGCAAGCCTTGCTTCGAGGGGTGTACATATGATATACTCCCGTTGGCGACAGTACAGAGCTGAACGGCAACCCTGATGCTTTTCAGGTGTCTCGATATCACACCTGTTGTGTTCAGTAGTACTGAATGCCGGTTTTGAAGTCGTGCGGTTGTTGTCTTCTCCACAGCGCGTGGCTCGAAGGTTTCTCTCCATAGCGCGGTACTATAATTCTAGCTTCGAAGGTTGCATGTAGCTTATAATTATCTAGTGCTGTGTGGCTTGTCGTCCCGTGTTTATGGCTACGTCAACGAGCAGGCCCGGGCGGTGCCGCATGCGGCAGTCTTCCGCAAGAAGCCGGCGCAAACCGCACAGCTGCTCACATAACACACAAGATCATGAGTCACGTTCATCCACAGAAGCGGCAGGCCCAGAGGTGGCCATGCCATGCCATGCTGTCAGCACAACCGCCATGACCACATGACAGCCACCGTACACTACTGGAGGGTTAGGCCGAGCTTGCCGGTTCAATCCGGCGATTTGTGAAGCATTGCGGGCGCTGCGAAGCCCCGGCAAGCGCTGAAAGTAACTGTTATACATGTACCTATAATCCGAGAGTGCACCAGTCTACCCAGCGAGCGTCCCTGTTCAACCGTGCTGCAACAGACCGCCAAATGACTGTATAGTGACCAGCACGCTTGCACGCACCTAAGCACGCTGCTGGGTTATGGCTGATTCATGGTCGAGCGGTATGGCAGGATCAGCGGCTCAACAGGCATTAACAGCCCGTTTGAGGCACTCTCAAGCACTTGCTGCCTACTCCAGGGCGCTCCTGACGAGACGTAGAGGCTATGCACTAGCCAAAAGCATCCATCTGCATCATTTTCAAACATTAAGCAAGAGCAGACGTTTTATTTCAACATACAATGAATACAGCAGCAGCTCAGCAGTGCCGTATCATACGGTGCTAGCAGCAGCAGCAGCAGCAGCAGCTGCTGCATGCAGCTCTACACGCAGTCTGACTGGGGTTGGTCACAAAATAAGGGGCCTGAAAAACCTATCCACAGGTTATCTTGGGTTATCGCGCACAAAACATTTGAATATAATGTACGATAACCGTTATCTCCGCCGGAGATAACAAGCAGGATGCCTTATCGCAAATTGTCATGTATCTAGATCTGGGTTCTACATGATAACCCTGCAGAGCTTATCTTGCACATGTGCTGGCATGCAGGCTGCCTGAGCAGGCTTCCCAGAGTTGACAATGCTAACGCAGCTACAGCAGCAATTTCTGCCTGCATCTGCACCCTGATTGATGCTGTAACAGTGCCAATACTCCCTTACAGTGTACCATACCTGGCCGCTTCCAGCTACATATCTTGCCGAAATCCCGTGGTTTGACTGTAGCTGGATAGTAACACCGGGTTATTGAAGGTGGTGATCGCTTCTGTTCAGCTAGATGTGGCAGCTGCAGTTGTTTACGTGTCTGCCCTGGAGGTGTGCATGCAGCTGAGCTACTGCTGTGCAGTGACATGTAGCGCTACATGTCACTGCCAGCAGCACAGACACAGAAGCAGCAGCAGCAGCCAGAATATTCCTGACTATTTCAGCTACACAATTACACATGTATCATCAAGTTTTAATGGAGGCTGGCTACAAGCTGCAGGGTCGAAGTGGCCAAAACTCGAAACTCGTTATTTGGCTGTAGCTGACTTGCATCCCGGGCTTTTCGATCGTCACAAACATGTTTTTAGATGTATCTATGACATCTACAATCGTCTACATGTCCGCCCCGGGAGGGGAGGTCATGAAACTAGGGGGAGTGTTTTGTACCAGCAGTGCCTGGCAGAAGCAAACATTGCCGACTGCGGCAATCGAAGTCGTTAGCCGACTGTCTATATACTGTTAGAGAATTATAGAGCTCTTGTTCGTGTTCTGGGCCTGAATGCGTAGTTCGGCATATTGGTGGAAACACTGAAGTTGAACAGTACAGGGCCTGTAAAGCACCGTGCAAGTCACAATTTCAACTGCCGCGGCAATGGCAACGCCGCAACAACGCAGAGCAAGCGCAACAGGTCACGTTTTGAGCTCAGCCGTTGCAGCTGGTGACAGTGAAGAAGTTGCACTTCTACATGGTTGCAAACATGTTATGTACATTGGACTAATTATCCTAGAGTAGAGAGGGAAGGGAATTCGGGTAAAGTTGAATATTGAGATTGAGATTGACTTCCTCGAATGAATTGAAGTTGAAGTTGAAGTTGAACTGAAGTGAAACTATATATATATATTTAGTTTCAAACTGAAGTGAAACTATATATATAGTTTCACTTCAGTTCAACTTCAACTTCAACTTCAACTGAGTCGGGGAATATATATAATGCAGCAGATGCAATACCTGTGAAAGCCGGTGTGCTCTGCACAGCTTGCCAGTAGCACGGTTTGGGCTCTTCAACACTCTGCAACGCCTATACACCGTCACTGGCGTTGTCAGCTACTTGATGCTGGGGCTGAGGCACCCTGGTGCAAGGCCTAGGGCTGGCAGCGTTTCCAACATGTACCCAGCACGCAGCAGTTGCACAGCAGCAGAGGGCGCTAGTATCTGTTTCTTGGCGCTGTGGTGTTGTTCCGACGTGACTCAGATAGTAGTGACCAGGCCAGCCAACAGCAATCGCCTCCTGGTCTCACTGTACATGTTGTTTGAGTCAGTGAGGTTTTTTTGGGTTGGCTGTTTTCCCCTCACTATGCAGTTGTGTGGTTCTGCGCATGGCTGCTCACCACACTGGATTCATGCATTGCATATTCGTAGATTGGCTTCTGGTGAAAGTATCTTCATGGGCAATGTGGTCACTACCGTTTGCCAAACGGTAGTGACCAAACCAGCCAACACGAATTGCACTTTGGTCACATTGCATGTACTGTTTGAATCATTGAGGTTTTTTGAATCCGGCTGTTTTCCTCACTGTGCATTTGGAACCGGCTATTTTCCATCACGATGCATTTGCAAGCATTGCTAGACTCCTTTATTGGGGCGGCTGACGAAGTCAGTCGGGTGTGTGCGGCATGCAGCGGAGCTACATGCTGTAGCACACCAAGGGTGTGTGCGGGCTCAACTCCTCCGCTGGTTTTGGTCCGGGTGCTGGGCACCTCCTGGAATGAGGGCGCTTGGCGTGTCTTACTGGTGGCGGTGGTGCCGTATGCCTCCGACAATCAGGTTCGCTTGTTTGCTGTGTATGGCCAGCCAGTAGATTTTGCCTCCCTTGTAACAAAAAAAGCCGGTGTTGAGCTCAGCCGGTGACAGCCGGCTTGGCAGCAAAGCACGGTCGGCACTGTTTATAGCCGCTGCTTTGAACCGCGCTTGTGGCTTACAAGCAGGCTGTTGCACGGCAGACCTACCATAGGTCCACAGGGTCATTGCACTTCAGCGGCCGTTTTTAGTCAACTGGCGGGCTGCTGAGCAGAAGGCACTAGGCAGCTACATGTATCGACACTGTATATAATACACAGTAGCTTCCCAAATATTCAACGGCAGCTCTACATAGTAAGCATCACTCAACAAGATCGGTGTTGTCTTTCAACACCGTCTCTGGCGTGATTTTCATAAGTTTCTCTGTTCACTTTACAATGGGCATGAGCACGCAAAATATGCCATGCCATCGGGTCAACCCAATCAATGATTGAAAGCAACTGCAGCAATCAGTTGCATGGCAACCAATGCATCTTCCTTGAAGCAAACATTGCATGCTGATCTCGGCTGCAGCATCGATGTAAAGATGCCACACCCTTCATCCCACAGCACCGTTGGCATATGATGTCTCATCATGACTGTTTAATAACATCAACGTCATGCGTGAGACAATAAACACAGTGTTTGCATGACTGCATTGTTACACCAAAGCCAGCAGTTGGCCAATCTTGTGTGACTGGCACCAACCCATAGGCGCTTGGCCACACGCCCACACATACACAGTTCAACCAACGCAGCACTACATGATGTCAGACATCATCCCAGAACGTTGAACATGCTGGGATGTATCCAATCACACGTCTCAAAGCCAGATATGTGCAGAGCTGATGCACAAAGCAACGTAACAGCGACACCCCACAACATACTATGTGCCCTGGCAGGGCACAGCTCTGCTGGTTGCACCTATGACATGAAAGCCACATGGCCAATCTTGTGTGGCTTGCAGCATTCCAACATGCGCTTGGCCCGACGCCCATACATACACTGAGTCAAACCAGAGCAGCACATATTTGATGGCTATCATGCTGGCAGGTATCCACTCACACGTCTCGAAGTCACAGATATGCAGCCTCACCACGAGCGGCTCATGCACTAAGCAACCTCACCACGACACTCGAACACCATACCAGGACACAGCTCTGCTGATTGCACCTACTAGGTGTCGGACACGAAAGCCACCTGGCCAGTCTTGTGTGGCTTGCAGCACTCCAACGTTGCGCTTGGCCAGACGTCCATACATACACCGTTCAACCAGAGCAGCAACTAATTGATGGCTATCATGCTGGGATGTATCCGCTCACACGTCTCAAAGCCACACTCGTCATCATCAAATTACCAGATCAAGCCATAGCATCAACGCCATCGGCCCCACACTGTGGCATATGATATGCAGAGCTCATGCACAAAGCAACCTTACCACGACACTCAAACAATATATCAGGGCACAGCTCTGCTAATTGCGCCTATGACACAAAAGCCACCTGGCCAATCTTGTGTGGCTTGCAGCACTCCAACGTGCACTTGGCCGGACGCCGCACTAAAGGCGCATGCACTGTTCAAACTATGACATCCATATCCACAATCAGACTGACATGGCATGACATAAAGCTCACTGAACTTCAAGTTGTGTCGGACACAAGTTAGCAATATTAGTGTTCTGATTTGGTTCACGTCTTCCCAGATCACTGGTTTGCTGAGCAGATGTGAGCTCGGGCAGGCTGCAATCTTACCATGACCAGTCGTTCACAATGCTTTGCAAACCCTACTGAGAGTGATGCCCGTCCTGCAACAAACAGCACAGCGAGTCCAATATTCCTGTTGCTGCCTTCAGGCACTGCTCTACAAGTATGAAACCGACTACCAGTTAAGCGTGTAACAAACCATGGTGTGTTGGAGCTGAATACAGCTACGTAACTGTGGTGGTTGACACACCAACCCAAAACCACCATGAGATGCTGCAGTATGTACAACAAGGTTACCATGGTTTGCTGCGTTCAAAGCAAAAATGAGGTATGCCGTGCACGCACTGCCAGCCATAACAGACAAGCATGAAACCAGCACATCTGGACAGGATACTTCCAACTCCGCAAACTTTGCAGTGCACCTATGCACCAAGCCACTTCGCCAATCTTGTGTGGCTGGTGCGCCCAGTGAGCACGCTTGGCCATGCGCCTCATACTGTGACCGTGCCGGCAGAAGATGCGTCAGCAAAACTACCATGTCTGAAAACAACACAAGTACGTTGCCCCAATTCAACACAGGTCCTGCCATGCTGAGCCGCATTGAACAGCAAACAGCCACACAACTTCAGTGCTGACCCATCACCCCAAAATGCTGGTGCCACCCAGCTTGAAACTCTCCAACACACGTTGCCCACCTCTATGCAGTTGATGCGTATGTAACCTGTGTCACGCACTGCACACTGTGCACATACTGCGTATGTGCAGCGACATGACTGAAGCACCATTTAGGGCGCAGTTTCGGGCGCAACAACACGTGGCTTGCGCACACGCTTCGGGGCCTGCCTGAGCACGACGCCACCAGATGGGATCAATGCACACTCTGCTGGCTTGCATACGCCACCTTGGATGGTTTTGCCACCAGTGCAAGCAACACAGCTGCTTCGATCTGTTGTAGCAACTTGGTTTGCTGGACAGTTGAAACAAACACCCTGGAACACCTGCTGCAATGTGGTACACACATTCACCAGGCACACACACACTGTTTGCCAAGTCAGCGGCAGTCACTAGTGGGGAATTGCTAATTGCGGCAGGATGCTTAACCTTGTAGTGGGGAACTGCTAATTGCCACAGGAAGGACAAACACCAGGGGTAACATTACTGCAAATCACACATTCTGTCTTCACCAGATTTCCAACGGTTCCAGCAGGGCAGTTGGCGCACGCGCCAAAATAAGCCTTCTGCCCTGTTCCACACACACCCTGTCCCGCCACACACTGAGCATCTCTCAGCATAGCCTCTGTCACACCTAAAGCACCATCTGCTGGGGATTTCACTTGGCCGGCACCACACGCAGGACATACCCCTGTACCAACTGTTGTGTTGGTGCAGTGCATGCATTCAGTCCTTGCTACGTTTCCGATTGTTCCAGCAGGGCAGTTGTTGCATTGACCATTGAACGCCCTCTGCCCTGTTCCACACACCCCTGCCCCGTCCACGCATGTAGCATCGGCAAGTGCTGAGCTTGTAACTTTGCCGGCCCCGCACACGTCTCACACACCAGTCGTGTCTGTGCAGTACACACAAGCAGTGTTATCAACGATGCCGACAGTTCCAGGAGGGCAATTTGCACACTGTCTATTGAAGGACTTCTGCCCTGACTGGCATATCGATGCTGCTACGCACACGGCGGTCGCGCTGTTGCCGGGAGGGTCCTTCACGGTGCCAAATGGGCACACCGCGCAAATAGTGCCTGGGGGCTGCACGGTGTACCCAGCAGGACATGTGGTCGGCGCGGTGATCAACAGGTGGCGAGCACCTGTGAGGCCTGCACACATACAGATACCAACAGCAGATAGGCAGTGACGTGTTGGTCAGCTGCAAGCATTGCTGCTGAGCTTGATGCCCCAGGCCTTTGCAGGATATGACTGGACCAACAGCAAAGCTTGGTGGTTTACCATAAGGGAGCTGTCTCAAATGAATGGGAACAAGCTGCTGCTGTGGCCTGCAGCATCCCCTAAAACAGCGTGGATTCTCCCACACCTTCTGCACATGAATGAAAATGAAGCAAAACATGAATAATTTGCTGCAGAGTCAAGCCTCGCGCTATGTGACAGCCCTCGGGGGCGAGCTGGCCATACGAATGACAATCGGCATCCAAATGCTGCTCACCAGACACGGGGGCTGAAGCAGATGTATTGTTTGACATCGCCAACAGCACAGCAAGGAGCAGAACTGACGCGGGCATGGCACTGCCCGATACCTTGGTCTGCCGAACGACGCCCATGGCGTTCTCGTACAGCTGAACAGGATGTTAAGAGTACAGAATTGATAGATGGTGAACTTGAGCACTAAGCGGCACAGGACTTTCCGTAGCTTGACGCTGTTGTAGCGCGGGCTGCTTGCGCAGATGTTGAAGGTTTCTTGTTGATTGTTGAGCTTTGATAACATAACATACACCCCTACTGAGCTTTAGAGCCTGGAGGGGATGGTAGGGGGTGTGAAGACCAAACGTCACGCACACCCCCTCCCTCAACGTACGCGGATGTTAAGTGTAAC
Organism: Tetradesmus lagerheimii; assembly: GCA_902809745.2. Lineage (NCBI taxonomy): Eukaryota > Viridiplantae > Chlorophyta > Chlorophyceae > Sphaeropleales > Scenedesmaceae > Tetradesmus > Tetradesmus lagerheimii. The sequence continues at coordinate 76,413 of CADDIJ020001410.1, read as the reverse complement.
ACATCTCGCGTAGACACTCACTCACTGATAACATAAAACATAGCACATCAACACAGATAATCTAGCTTATCAGGGAACAGCCAGCCAGCCAGCGGTATCTCCAAAAGCAGGTGGCCCGGTACGAGCCCCGTAGGAAGTTGTTTGGTTCATTGTTTGGTGCTGTGTGCACACATGTGCAATGCATACCTGTGCTCAGGTCATTGGGGCCCCGACAGCTTTCTCACCGGGCCCGCACCCTGCGGGCCCGTAGTTATACAACAGATGGTTTCACATGCGATGTGCTTGTGCACTTTATACGCTGATCAGAGAATCATGTAGCAACCACCGAAGCTGAGGGACTCAGTCCAGCTGTCAATGTCGCATGTACATGTGAAAAGCATGGTGCAGCGCTGCACACCCATTGTTGCAACTTCGATAAACAAGCAGTTGCTTCCTTAAACAAGAATTTAATTGCATACTTAAAGCTCCCTTCTCACTGGACTGACATGAGCAGGATGCAGCCACACTGAGATCTGCATCAGGGCCAATGCTCTGCGGCATGCCGCATGCACTGCAGCTGCTGCTGCAACAGGCTGACTCACCAGCAGCAGATCCAGGCGCTAAACGCGAGGCAGCCCTGCTCAGCACGTTATTTTAGTCGATTTCTCTATCGTCATCAATGGAATATGTCTCAATTGTGCTTGCAAGCACCCGCTTCGAGCAGCTGCAGGCCTAGACGATAATCTCGAGGCAGCCGTGCTCCCTGCCTGCTGCTCGCCCGCTGCTTCTGCGCCCTCGAAACCATTTCGCACGTCATTTCAAAATGGATTTGCATCTTCCACAAAACTCGACCACGCGCCCCCGCCAATGCCCTGAGGATTGAGACCCGAAATAAATACGCGAACCCTGGCCCCTTGTTTTCCCCCATCTCCCTTCGGAAGATCTTCTATCTTCCTACGGGTAAAGAACTGAGTACTAGCTTTTGATGCACCAAAAATAATTTCAAAGGCTCCAACATGCGCTTTGAGCATTCGTACGACAAGGCGTGTGTGTACCCGCTTATCAAAGGATTATGTTGATCATCGCAACCTGATCGCACATATGGAGAACGTTCGTCCGAAAGACTTGATACTTCGATCAAGTCCGGGTCTGAAGCAGCTGCTTGCATCAGGCAGTGCCAGCAAGCTAGTGTAGGCTACTGCCAGTAGTACGGGTTGCAGGACTCCTGCAAGTGACTTGCTGCTGAGAGGAAATACAATGAAAAATGACTGTTTCGCCCAAACCAGGCCTCATCCACCAGCTGCACTGACTCTGTGGGTGACCATGGTCAGCAGTTGCAGCTCAGCAGTGCCACGAAGTTTGCCCCCAGACGAACCGTTCCAAACGGGCGCGGCACTACCATCGCGTACATCGTGACTGACTAAACTGCATGCCAAAATTGAATGTTTTTTTGTTGGGCCAAAATTGAATTATTCAGGGATGATGCTCAGTATCACGCTCTGTCGCTAAGACTTTTGGCAGGACATCTTTTGTTCACAACCGTTGCCAACAGCACGGTACTACACCTGAGGCTGCCATAAGTTGCTCAGCCTAGTAGAGATGCCCTCTTTGATTTGAGTTTGTGAGTAGGACTATCAATCTTGGCCATGCATGCACATGACCGCTGCAACCGTTGCAGCTGGCAGCTAAAGCCGACAGTACTTGACAATATGCATCGCTACATACAAACTCACTCATACGTTCCAGCGTGCCCCAGGATTGAAACTACATGTCCTGTTTACAGCGCAGAGTAAGCGTGTTTTTTGTGCAGACAGCATGTACAATGCAACCAACATGGCAATTGATGTTAGCTGTCCTGGCCATCTGCTGCTGCTGCTGGTGGGCAAGCGTGCATGCAGTCCCACACGCCAGGTCTTCACAGCCTGTGCGTGGGGGGCCCCCGGCAATTGCGACAGTAGCGCAAGCAATGGGCACAGCATCAATGGGCGCATTGTAGCTGCTCACAGTAAGCTGCTGCGCATATACAGCTGACATGTCAGCAGGGCACTGGGCCAAACACCAACAAGCATGAAGATCACACCCGGCACGTGCTCCAGATCAAATTCCAACCAGCCGCACAATGGGTGCCGGGGGCCTGCTGCTTGCCTCCTCCTGCTTTCTAGTCTGCTTCTCGTCTGCTGGCTGTACATTGACTGCTGCTAGCTATAGGGGAGCATCAAGCCACACTCAAAAGCTCAACCCTGACGCCTAGCTCTTGACACAGCAGAGAGAACAGCAGCAGAACAGGTGACTTCGACTACTTCACAGCCACCTGCTGCCTCCTCAACTGCTGTTAGGGAAGGGTGCATCAGGCCATACGCCACCAAGCGTGAAAATGAGGCCCAGCAGTTGTGACACCAGCACAAACAGGAGCGCAATGGGCGCTGAAGGCATGCTTCTCATCTGCTTGCTGTACCTAAACCGCTGCTAGGGGTGCATCAAGCCACACCTTAAACGCTGAACCCTGTCACAACAGAGAAAACAGCAGCAGCACAAGCAATGTACAAATGCTTCACAGCCACCTGCTGCCTCCTCAACTGCTGTTAGGGAAGGGTGCATCAGGCCATACACCGCCAAGCGTGAAGATGAGGCCCAGCAGTTGCGACAGCAGCACAGACAGCAGCGCAATGGGCGCTGAAGGCATGCTTCTCCTCTGCTTGCTGTATCTAAACCACTGCTAGGGGAGCATCAACCCACACCCAAACAGCTCAGCCCTGACACCTAGCTCTTGACACAGCAGAGAGAACAGCAGCAGAACAGGTGAAATTGACTACATCCACCTTGCGAATCCTCAACTGCTGTTGGGGAAGGGTGCATCAGGCCATACGCCACCAAGCGTGAAAATCAAGCCCAGCAGTTGCGACAGCAGCACAAACAGCAGCGCAATGGGCGCTGTGCGTCGCACCACATTGCCTTCCCGCACTTGTCCGAGATTCATCAGCACCTTGGCGGACTGCGAAAGCAGCAGCAGCAGCAGCAGCAGCAGCGAAGACACACATCAGGTCATAGTAGATACTGGACAATTAGACCAGCAGTTCATCAGGATGTTGCTCATGCACATCATTCAGTGCTCACAAGAGCCATTGGCTCTGCTGGCAGCAGTTCGAAGCATTGATGCACTCACCCGCACAGCAACGCACTGCCAGTGCGTTGGACATGAAGTTACACTGTACAAAGCAGCTCACGAGGATGCCATGTATGCAACATGCACTCTATCTTGCCCGCCATGGCAAATAAGAGATGTGCTTAGCCGTGCACTGCGCGTTGTGACAACAACTGAGAGCCACCACAACAGGTCACGGCCAAGATGATTCCCCCCATGCCCAGATATGTGCCAACACAAGCGCCATCTGCACAAACACGCACCCTTCAACAACAGACACTGTCTTTGTTGGCAGCAAAGAAAACGATGTCTAGCAGCCAGGTGATATTAACAAGTATGAACAGTATCAGTAGCTTACCAGGATGTTGCTCATGCACATCATCTTGCCTGCACACGAGCCGGCCACTTGCACCGCCAGCATGGATGTCACCGGCACACCAATGCTCTCGGCAGCAACCTGTACACACAGCAGCAGCAGCAGCAGCAGGAGCCTTGCTGAGTACACGATCCAGCCACCTGCACCGCCAGCATGGATGTAAACAGGCACACCGATGCTCTCCGCAGCAACCTGCAGGCAGCAGCAGCAGCAGCAGCGTGAACCTTGAGTATGTGAGACGGCCACTTGCAGCGCCAGCATGGAATAACAGGCACACCAATGCTCTCTGCAGCAACCTGCACACAACAGCAGCAGTAACAGCAGCAGCAGCAGCAGTAGCCTTGAGTACTTGAGCCAGCCACTTGCACCAGCATTGTGTAAGCTGCACCCATAAAACTGGCATGAATTGCGTGTTGCAGTGTGGCACCCCCCTCCTCCCACACACACGGCCCGCTGACGAAACGACCAATACCTCCCAGCCAGCCAGCAGCAGTCAGGTAGCCGCATCCCAGCTGACCTGCAGCTAGTGTTGCTAGTGTTGCTAGTGTTGCTGTCATCATCAAGATGATCATCTCACGTGCATATATATACAGAACAGATAGCAGCATCGATCATGCGCGGACAACAGCATACCTTCTGAATCGCCCCGAAGGTCATGTTGCCTGCCATCACGCTACCACTGATGAAGCTGCCTATAGCTCCAAGAAAGCCAGCAGCAGCAAGGTACCCGCGTCCCATCCAGCTTGAAAGGTAGTAGCCAATGATGAAGGCGGGTGAGGCGGCACCGCCTGCACTGATGAGCTCCGAAAGCACCATCGCTCCTAGCAGGGCAGGGAAGGTGCCTGCACAGAACAGCGTGCGGGGGTTGATACACAAACAGGCACGTGCATGTCAGGTCATTGTGGGATGCACACATAGTAGCCACACACAAGATGACAATTGCCAACCAACCGCAGCATGGCACACCCTAGCATGGCACATGGCACTTCAGCTCAGAGACACACGCCCCGATCAAGAACAAAAACAACTCAGGCAACACGCCCATAGTGTTCTTACCCTTCATCTTGCGCCAAGCATGTGTGAGGATGGCATAACACGGCAGCTGCTGCTGCTGCATCTCTGCCCGGTACAGCCACACTGTCGCCAGTCCCGCGACCACAAATGGCAGCAGGCAGGGCACATAGAGCGTCTCGTATTTCCAGGATACACCAGAATGGCCCACGTAGCATCAGCAAAGAGACAAACACCCTGTAACAACAGAAGTGTACAAAAGACTCACACAACAAACCAACAGTTTGCTCACCTTTCATCTTGTGTCAGGCATGTGTGAAGATGGCATAGCACGGCAGCTGCTGCTGCTGCATCTCTGCCCGGTACAGCCACACTGTCACCAGTCCCGCCACCACAAAAGGCAGCAGGCAGGGCACGTAGAGCGCCTCGTATTTCCAGGATACACCAGAATGGCCCACGTCACATCAGCAAAGAGACAAACACCCTGTGACAACAGAAATGTAAAAAGAGACTCACACAACAAACCAACAGTTTGCTCACCTTTCATCTTGCGCCAGGCATGTGTGAAGATGGCATAACATGGCAGCTGCTGCTGCTGCATCTCTGCCCAATACAGCCACACTGTCACCAGTCCCGCGACCACAAATGGCAGCAGGCAGGGCACGTAGAGCGTCTCATATTTCCATGAGACGCCAGGCAGCATGAAAATCTGCTGCAGCTGCAACACCAGTGACGCACTGAGCTTGAATGTGCCAAGCGTCCCCAGCTGTAACGAAAACGACGGCTCAGTGCTGCAGGGAAGAGCAGCAAACACAGCAGCAGCAGCAGCAGCAGCAGAAGCAGCGATGCTGTCAACATGACAGTAACTCCACTTGTCAGTGATTCGCAGCAGGTGCCTCTGCATCGGATGAATATGACAAGCTTCTGATGCATGTGCAGCTGCACCTGCTGCCAGCAGAAACTAAGCAAGGGGAGATGCTGCGCAGTCTGCGTTTCAAAGGTAAGCCCGCCATGTGCAAACAAGCTGCATCGCGCGCATCCTTTACACACCCGGTCAGCTACCCACGCACTGCCAGATGAGATGCCGGCACTGACAACGAACAGGTGTTAAGACGTCGGCTCAAACGCTGTTCAACAAAAGGCACACCTCTGGAAGGCCGCCTGCACTTTGAACTGCTGCACGCGTGTCACCAGCAGCAGCAGCACCGTCAGCCACACTGGCAGCGTCCTACACAGCACCTCCAGAGCACCAAGCGCCCGCTGCTCCAATTTCAGGCCTGCTGAAGTGGTTCTGACGAGACTCCCAAGTGGCAGCGCTCCAGCCTGGCTCTCAGACCTGGTCCTGACGGAAGTCCTGACAGCCTGAGATCCAGCCTGAGCCTCAGGGCTGGTCATGAATGGGCCCCTGAAACCTTGGACACCACCGCCAGATTGTGATCTGGCCTGATGTACCTCTGGCCCAGTCCTGAAAGGCGTCCAGTAGGGGGTCCTGGAAGCCCGGACCACAGCCTGAGCCTGAGCCTGGGACTGATCTACAGAACTGGCATGATATTGCTCAGATCCAGACCTGAAAGGAGATCTGACAGGAGCACTGAAACCTTGGACCTCAGCCTGACGATCAGGCTGGCCTCTGAGGCCCTCAGCACCTTCAGGACCGTCTGAGCAGCATGGATCTTCATACGCTGACTCAATGTCCGCGATCCTAACGCGCCGGTGTCGCTGCTGCTGCTGCCGGTGCAGGTGCAGCAGCTGCTGCTGCTGAAGCTGCTGCAGCTGCTGCTGCAGCTGCTGGTTGTGCTGCAGGAGCTGGTGCAGAGTGGCTGTAGGCATGCCCATCAAACTGCCCTGTGGGAGGCCTATGCCGCGCTGCACCCCTGAGCTAACGCCTGCAGATATTCAGGTGGTAGCAGCAATGAACAGCAGCATCAACAACAGCGAGTTGAGCTGCTTAGGTACGATACCGTCCACACTCCTGAGATGACACGGGCAAGTGTCGAAGTGGCAAAAGCAGCAGCAGCATTGTAGCATTGATGTATGCTGGCTGACGGAAAGTCAATGCTGCTCTCAGAGCTGATACACCATCCTGTGTGACTCACTGCTTGCAATATCGCACTTGGATAATACGTCTAGTTGAGTGTCATCACAAACTGCACCTGTAATGCCAGCATGGTGGATGGTTGCCCCAACAAGGCTAGCCGGCAGCATCGGCAGCGCCGCCAGAGAATGTGCATCCTCCCAGAGCTCCTCGCAGTCACCCATGTCATGTAACATGTTACCAACATAGTTCATGTTAGTAACAGTGTTAGTAACAGGTAGGATGTTGCGCATGCTCCAGTACGAGGCGGGGGCACTGACAGTAGCCAGACTGCGCATCTCATCAGGACCGGGCAAACTCTGAGTGCTATGAGCTCTTTGCAGACCACGTTGCGCTTGCTGCTGCTGCTGCTGCTGCTGCTGAAATATTGGACGATCTGAAGCTTCGGCCCTGCTACTGCCAGTTGCTGAAGTCGCATGGCGCGAGTCTTCGCTGCCGCTGCTGCTGCTTCTGCTGCGGGTGCTGCCGCTGTCGCCCGTTCTGCTGGGCCTTCTGCTGTCGTCGACGCTAGGGTGTATGCTAACACCTGCTACATCCTGCTGCTGCTGTGCCGCAACCTGCTGCTGTTGTGCCTGCTGATCAGGCACTGCAGCTTGTATGGTAGCTCCTGCATTGCCGTGCCTATCATCACTCTCGGTAACACGTCCTCTCGAGGCAGACAACCAGCTGGAAAGCTGCAAACAGCCTGTGTGCTGCTGCTGCTGCCGGTGGATGCCGCTGCTGCTGCCATGCTGCGCAAAGCTCGGCAGCAGACGTCGCAGCATCTGTAGGTGTTCGTGCTCTGCCTCAGGCTCCTGGTCATGTCCTACTACTGCTGCGTCTGCAGCTCTTCTTGCAGCACCTATTTCTGCCAACTCAAAAGCACCTCTGTCCTCTTGATCTGCTAGCCCGACTGCTCCTGACGGCGCCTTGCCCAATCGCTGATCCCTGCCTGCTGTTTGTCTTGCAAACAATCCTGAAATGCGGCTGCTCAACACTCTGGCTGAATGTGCAGCACGCGACTGCTTCCTAGTGGGAGTCCCCACTGCAGCCGTCATGAATTCTGGTGTGAACTTCAGGCTAGCAGCTCCTTCAAGGCCCCCTGGTAAACCAAATGCATCTGATACTGCTGCTGCTGCTGCCACTGGCTTGCTGGGCTTCAGTCCAACTTTGTAGTATACAAGCAGAGTCGTGCCTGTGAGGCTGGTTATGCCACCTGCAGCAGCAGTAGCAGCAGCAGCAGCAGCAGCAGTCACTGCAGCAGCGACATAGTAAATGAACTGAAACGTGCATGCCATTTTACGACATCTTCAACTGGCTGGGCAGCCGGCCCATCCGCCCCACAGCAGCTGCAAATGGTCATGTTTCAAGTGCACCGCATCATGGCCATGGGGCAATTGGCAACACCGCCCAATGATACATTGCTACAGCCGCTGCAACCCTCAACCCAACGCAGCATCTGCTTCTGTACCCTAGAGCTACAGCACCAACTAGATCCTCTGCTTGCTGCCTTGCAATCAACTCACCAATAAGCACGGGAAACTCTGCACTGAAGATCGCAGACACCGCCGTCGGCACGACCGCCGATAGCACCGACAGCACGACGAATAGGCTGCTCCGTAGCAGCTCGCGCCATGGCACTAAGAACGACGCCGCGATCGGGGCGACGATCAAACTGATCACTCCGACGATGATAGTGGACTTGAGGCCGATCAGGAGGATGTTGGCAGTGCCGAGATCTGCGTGTGCGCAAGTATAGTCACAGCAGCAGTTACTGCAGGCTCAGAAGTGGCATCCCTGGACAGTAGTGCTGTTGTTGCACATGTAGTGCCGAGATCTGCATGCATAGCAGCAGTTACTGCAGGGTCAGAAGTGGCATCCCTGGACAACTGTACTGTTGCACATGCGGTGCCAAGATCTGCATGCACAGCAGCAGTACTGCAGGGTTAGAAGTAAACTCGGACGTGGCATCCTTATACAACAGTACAGTTGCACATGTGTTGAAGCCCACCTGCAGAAGCCGCGTAATACTGTGAATGCCAAGATGGTAGCAGAACCCAGACTGCAAGCACACCAATATCTGCACCTCAAAGTGCTACTGTTGCAAGTGACGCCTGCCACTTGAAGCCGCTAAATTTGCACAGCTGTGCCCACACTGCCTATGTGTGATGTCAGCGTGTTAAACACCAACTCAATTGGCAGTCCCAGACACCACAAAGCAAGCGAACACAGCACCTCATGCCAGTGCTCACCTAGGATCTTGAAGCCACACCAAACAGCCATTCCCATACTGCCCATGTGTGATGCCAGTGTGTTGAACATCAACTGCCAAACACCACAAAGCAAGGAAAGCACAGCTCACAGCGTCGCTTACCCAGGGTGTTTAAGCCAAACCAAACAGCCATCACGAAGCAAGGAAAACACAACAGCTCACGACGCCGCTCACCGAATGTAAACCAAACAGCCATTCCCATACTGCCCATCTGCTATGTCACTGTGTTGAACACCAGCTGCCAAAACCTTGAAGCAAGCGAACACAGCACCTCACACGAGTGCTTACCTAAGATCTTGAACCCAAACCAAACAGCCATTCCCATACTGCCCATGTGCGATGCCAGTGTGTTGAACACAACCACCACCAGCAGCGAGGTCAGAGGGTCATGGCCCAAGGAGGCCAGCATAGGAGCTCCTAGAGCAATAGGGGTGTTGAAACCACCCACACCTGCACGGCACAGCAGCAGCAACAGCAGCAATAACATGCCGTTACATCACAGCAGCGATGTCAGCGGACCATGACCTAATGATGCAAGCATAGGAGCCCCAAGGGCAACACGGGTGTTAAAACCACCCACACCTGCACGGTATGGCAGCAGCAGCAGCAGCAACAGCATGCCGTTACATCAAAGCAGTGATATCAGCGGATCATGACCCAAGGAGCTCCTAGAGCAATGGGGGTGTTGAAACCACCCACAACTGCACAGCACAGCAGCAACAGCAGCAGCAACATACTGTTGCATACGAGGAGCTATGAAGCTGATGTACAGAGAAGCCAGCACAGACGCACCAGTGGCGGTGGGCGTGTTTCAACCACCCGAACGGAACAGGCCTATGCTTTGCTTCTATTCCCTGAAGAATCACAGATACATCTGCACCCGCTGCTTTGCCACCACCGCTGCTGCCGCCGCCTTTACTGCCAACAACTCATGTGGCAAATGTTCACTGTATCTTGACATCTACAAACAAAACAAGCACTGATGCAATCACCCTCGGAAGCACTTGGATTGCAGGCTTCTCTAAGAGATGCTGAAGTAGGGTTGGTTCCAAGGTGCTCAAAACGATGCTCAGCAGGGTATGGCGACATGCCGGTGCCTGGTACGCACCTGATACCATGAAGGCGAATGCCCAGCCAATCAAGAACACCTCTGCCAGCGATTGCCCGGCTGATAGGCACTTCACTTCGTGCATCATCCAGGGTAGGCACTGTGAGCAGCAGCAGCAGCAGCAGTGCGTGTCATGAATGCAGCCTCGATTACAGGGGTGTAACTAGATGCTAGGCAGCAGAAACGTCACTGCAAGCAGCAGCAGCAGCAGAAGCGTCGGATTGATTGTGGATGCAATCACACCCTCTGACATTTCAAGACACCCTGGCCACACAAGTTGCATATCCACCGCAACCTGCTGCACTCACCCTGCTGTGCTGCATTGCTTCAAACAGCACGATCGCCCCAAATATGACAATCAGAGGCATTCTTCCTTCCAACAGTCCCTGGCACAGCTCCCTAGCACAGTCACTTGTACAAAGCAATAGCACACAAAAACAAGCACCATGCATTCAAGCGAGGTTGCAGCACAAGCCACAGCACTTCGAAAACACCCTGCGTACACACGTTGCATATCCATGCAACCTGCCGCACTTACCCTGCTGTGCTGCACTGAGGCTCCTGTTGACATGCGGAATCCACATGTAACTAATATGCCGACAGGTTAGTTACATGTGGGTCCAGTCACCATCTTAGATGGTATGAGCCACCCCAAATCAACACATTGTCAACACGTGACGGAAAGAGATGAGCGCAGCAGTAGACCATACTGTATCCATCTTGATGAACGCAACGTCTCTCTGATATTAAGCAAAGATATATCTGCGGTGTGCCAGTGGCACACCCCACTCGACCAGCAGCTTGCTCAAGAGCAGCGTAACCAACCAAAAGCATGTTGTCAAGATTGATCAACCAGGCGGCACGGACACACTATCACAACGGCGGCAACTTGCGGCAGCAGCAAATCCCAAGTACTGCAGTGAGCATGCACATGTAAAGTAGTAGTCAACGTCATCTTAGGAAAAGGAGCAACGGCATCTAGAGTTTCGTCTGAGGGAACATAGTCATCAGGTTGGACCGGGATGCTTGGGTGGTCCGGTGATAGCCCGAGCAAAGCAGACCGATACAACCACATTTGGTACACTACCACAGCCAGGCGCTCTTGATCGTCACAGCCAAATATTTTGGAGACTAACTTAGATGCATAACGGTCCACGGTACCAGGCGGATAAAACACTGTCGTGCATGAACTACGCAAATGGTCATAAGCAGGGTACTCCAAAAGAAAGTGCTTGAGATCCTCCACATTGTCATACGTGCCCGTCCTTGCATGCACGCGGGTGCGCCAAATTGCCCTGCTCGCTACATCAGGGTTGGTGCAAGAGCACAACCGGCACACCCGTTGCTGCCTTGGCACGCGAGAATGGCGGCCGAGCTGAACTTCAAGCAGAGCTGCCCCGGCACGGAGTCGCGCCAAGCACTACAACACCCTAAAAGGCAAGCACAACTGCATGTAAGTTGGTTGTGTACTACGGTCAAACACGTCATCAGGCCCCATAGTGTGTACCCACGCCGCATGCGTGCTCATGGTGACATGATTGCTGGGTGCCGTCCTAGGGTCGGCAATAGCAGCGCCAATGTCAGCCCACCTGTCTTTTACTAAGCGCGCCAAAGCTGCAGACACTGAGGCAGCATCGAGCTCAAGGTCACACACCGATGCAACAGACACTCCATGTGCGCGCCACGCATCACTCTCAACAACACCAAGACGCTCCATGGTGCTCAACATGTGATAAGTCCAGCAACTAGTGCAGCCGTTGAGCGCCAGCTGCACATCGGATTGCCACACAACACGTGCCAGCCGATCAACAGGCATAACCCGCAGCCGCTCCCACCACCTCGCCGCCAACACCACCCAGTGGTGCATCACTGGTGATTGATGCAAACCACGCATCAGAACATCGATGCTGCTGCTGCGACCAACACCAGTCATATAACGCAAAAACGCCAGCTGCACCTTGTCAGCTGCACAGGGTCGCAACCCCGGGCCAGTGAAGGTTAGCATGAAATAACTCGGGCCCCACACATGACACGCGTACGACAACACCGGCTCAACCATGATGTCAAACATGCGGCACTTTATGGCATACTGCGTAATGCGTTGTTTACGGAAGCGCCCCAGGAGGGTGTGCATCGCCTTGGTGCGGACGTAGCCAGGGCATCCACCGCCGGGCGTATGCCCTTAGTTTCATGTAATGTGATGCCCAAATAAGTATAACTGCGCTGAATGCTGAGCGTCTGCCCAGCATACGTGAACACAAGAGAGCGCGGCAAGGGCACCCTCTGCCGGCGGAACACCACAACACATGTCTTGGCGGGATGCATGTTAACCTCCATGCCGGTGATCTCACAGAACAGCTGTAAGCACTCCAATAAAGACTGCACATCCTCCGGTGTCTCCGCAATCAAGCACCCATCATCCGCATATAACAGCTCAGGAACATGAAGATCACCGACCTTGGGCCCCAGGGGCGTGGACTGCCCACCTGGTGCTGGCTTGCTGCGTATCAAAATAAGCTCATGAAGCATTGCTTCAAACAGCACGATCGCCCCAGAGATGATTACATCCAAGAGGGCTCTGACACAGCTGCTCAGCACTGTCACTGGTACAAAGCAATAGCAAACAATAACTAAGCACCATGCATTCAAGCGAGGTTGTAGCTCAAGCTCCTGCACTTAAAGGCACCCTGGCCCCTGGCACACGTTGCATATCCACGCAAGCTGCCGCATTTACCCTGCTGTGCTGCATGGCTTCGGACAGCACGATCGCTCCAAAGACGACACTCAGAGGTGTTATTCCTTCCAACAGCCCTCTGACACAGCTCCCCAGCACAGTTATTGGCACAAAGCAATAGCAGACAATACCCAAGCACCATGCATTCAAGCAAGGTTGCAGCACAAGCTGCAGCACTTCCAAGACACCCTACATATCCACGCAACCTGCCGCACTCACCCTGCTGTGCTGCATTGCCTCAAACAGCACGATGGCCCCAAAGATGACACTCAGTGGCGTTATTCCTTCCAAAAGTCCTCTGACACAGCTGCCCAGCACAGTCACTGGTGCAGAGGCAAAGTATGTGAGCCGTACCAACGCCAGCAATGCAGCAGCAATTGGCAGGCTTGTGCTGCATGGTAAGCTGATACGGCGTATTAAGGTCACTGCCAGTAGGGAGGCAAGAGGCAGCATGCACAGCAGCACAGCAGCTGCTGGGCCCCTACAGCAACAGAAAACGCAGCAGCAGCAGCAGCAGCATCAAGAGTGCCAACGTCATTTGATTGTCAAGGGGGCATGTACTGCTGCTGGGCGTGTGCTGCACATTGACATGCAGCAGCGCTGTGCAGGCTGGTGCTACAGGAAAGGCTGCTGCTGCCAGCCCTGCAGGATACCTGTAGAAGCTGAGAACAGCAACACACCTGCTGCCGCATCTGCGTCCGCTTCTGCTGCTGTTGCTGCTGCTGCTGCTGCTGCCGCGGACTGTAACCAAATGTAGCTCTGGCAAGCTAAACACTAAGACGGCTGCCCGCTGCTACTCGTGCTGCTGCACGCCAGGATCCTTGCTGTTACAACCACGAGTTGGTGCCGACAGTACATAACCTTCTGTTGAACCTGCCACCAAGTAATGGCCAAGGGAATGCCACAAGCTGCTGCTGCTGCTGCTGTGCTGAGCTGCAACCACGACTCACTAGCCTCACTTTTGCCAGTTGCCATCCATGCCTACCATGGTCATGCTGCTGACAATGCATGCTGCAGTGTCACTTCTGCGGTCTCCCCTGTGACTACACCAAACTAGCCTTGCCAAACAACAGTTCGTATCACACCCACACCTACCACGGGCCTGTTTCTGGCACTGCATGCTGCAGAGCCACTTCTGCTGTTGTCAGCTGCACTGGCGGCGCTGCTGCTGCTTGCTGTAGTAGTCGTGCTGCTGCAATAACACTTGTGTTGAGAGCCTGCAGGCAACCAGCGATGGGAGCAGATTTCCGACACAATGTTTGAGTATCAACCAAGTGGTCGATTGCATCACCCAGCTGCTGCCGTGTTAGCAGTTCATTCTGAGACATCCTGACTTAGCAGGGGCTGCTGAAACTGTGGCCATAGTGGACATGCCTCCGGCTCGTTAGATGCCTTGCAAGTTGGGATGCACACATAACGCTTCTAACATCATCGATACACTTGATACTTGTGCCGGGCTGGACAGGATTGCCAATCAGATGCTGTTATTGTTGTCAAGAGTCTGGTCACGCTGCTGCCAACTAGCAGACCCGGCTGATTGAGTACCTGCCTGGCTGACACCAAGAATAGCTGAAAGTGCTACCACAACGCTTCCATACTCGTGAGTGCTGGCTTGACATGTTTGCACACGTGCTTCATGCATTGATGAGGACGCTGCCATCAGCTGCATGCAGCAAGCCATGTGACCGACGCTACTGCCACATGCATACACGGATATAGCTGGGATTCAGAGCAAAACGATGCAAACTGTGCATTACTTGCCATTGAGATTGAGATAAAGTGTCACGGATGGATCCTTCAGAAAATCCCGACACAGCAGCAGCACACGTCGACACGCAAGCTGACTTGACTGGTCGTGGTTGCGTGGCTGTCATTCGTTGTAGTAATGAATCAAAATCTTGATGCTATGGTTTACTGTGTGGCAACCGAGCGAGTCGGAGAGGACAGGAACACGTTTGCTGCTGGCACGCGTCGATATGACCCAAGCTCCTGAGCTATAAAATTACGTAGAAGTTCTTAAGCAGCTAACTGTGATCATTACAAAGCAGTCATGCATGCCTACTGCACTGTTGCAGCTGTCGCGATGTTCGCAGCTTGCGAGTGTTTCGAGATAGAAGAGGATTGAAATAATAGGTATCATCAGTACAGGTGAACTAGTTGCCGCTCTATAGAACGTTCAGTTCAAAAGATTCCGATTCCTCGGAATGCGGAACGCCGGGCCAGCTGTACTGCCATGTCATGCTGCATTGGCACGCCCCTGCAGCTGCGTTGTGCACTGGACTGCATAATGTCAACTTTGCCAGCTCAAATTATATAACTGGACAGTCTCCTGAGGTGCTGCAGCGCTGATGCAGCTGCTGCAGCCAATAGTGCTAGCCGCAGTGCCGCTAGCAGTCCCACTGCAGACGGTCTGCAGCTGCAAGCTGTCTGCAAGGACGATTTTGCATGCGAGCAGTCACACCACGGTGAAACAGGAAGAATACAGATTGCATTGACAGCAGAGCAACGCTCCTCTGCCATTGAAGCAGAGCAGCCGTACCCACTGGAAAATTTTCCTTCCTGTAGCCGCTACAGCAGCTGGAAACATGCGCACTGCTAGTGCGTCGATGCCGACGTCGGCAACAGTCACTGCACGGTGCCATGCCACAGCAGAAGCCGCAGAACCGGCTTCCGTCAGCGGTGTAAGTAAGCACCAGCCGCCTGAGCATGCAAGCAAGAAAGCCAGCTGAGTTGCGCTGGCCCCTCAGGGTGCATGAGTCATACTTGGCGTGCAAAGCTGCGCACGCACTGCGTGGTGGCACTGGTGTTTGGCAAACTGTGTTCTGCCCCACTGACCATGCATGCACTGATGAACATGTACAAGGTGCCAGATGATGATGATGATGATGATGAAGGTGCCAGAGTAATTCAGGAGTATACTCCTACGTAGTCGCTTCTGGCCAGGGCTTCTGGCCCCATGGGGCTTCAATCTTCTTCGTAAGTGAAGCAAAGGCACCACGGCTGCTGTGATGTACATCAAGTGCTTACACATAAGCACGGGACCCCGCCCCCCACACAACCAGCCAGTGTTTCCACTCTGCAGGGCGTCATCTGACTTGCGCGTTGGTTTCCGATTCCAATCATTGCATTGAATGCAAGCCAATCGGTTGACTTGGCTTGCCAAGCTCTGTACAATTCAGTTGAATTGTATGTATCTCACACCTTTGTGAAGTCTGGATGTTTGAGCGCCTGCTAAAACGAGTGTTAAGCAATCAGACCGGCTTTGACGGCATGACTGACTCAGTCAACCAGACTCCTGAGGATGCCGACCGCCAACTGCGCTTGCAAGCTGTGGCACTGGCCAGCCATGGCAACGCCATCTGCAGCTGGGCGCCAGATGCATCATTGTGGGTCCAAGTTTACAAAAAAATACCGCCATAAAACCGCTTACAAAGTGCTTGGCGACGTCAAACAGCATGTAGCATATGTTTTGTTATGACGCCTGCGTCACAGCAGCTTGTGCTATGCCCTTGGCACAGTTGAATAATGGTGACTCCGGTTGGGGTCCCCTTGCTGTGATCGTTTTTTTTTTCTTGTCAAGTAGCCTGATCTCTTGCTTGTATGGGTACTGCATAGCAAACCTCCTGGCCGTACTGCTGCTGCTGCTCTTTCAACACGCAAGCATGAGCGAGGCGCCCTCTCCTGTCGAAGTCACGGAGTTGCAGGCGGAGCTGCACAAGCTTCAGGTGCTCTTAGATTTCCTATGCTTTGACTGACACCGACGGGCATCGATGGTTCGTTGCTCAGGAACGGGCTCCTGCTGCAGGAGGTGGTTAAGAACATGGACCCAGCCGAGATGCAGGCCACCGTGAGCAAGGTGAGCGTTTATAAACGTAAACATAACGTAAATGTCATATTTCGCTGCGCCGATCGTTACCCGCTTGCCTGCATCGCACACTCGTGTGAGCAACTGGTGCTTCTGCTGTTGCTTCTGCTGCTGCTGATGCTGCTACTCTTGCAGCTGACAGAGCAGGTGCAGCGGATCAACAGCAAACTTCAGGACTCTATATCCACCTTGAATCAAACCGTTGCTGGCAATGGCAGCGCTGCAGCTGGTCTCAGCGGCAGTGCTGCTCCAGGTGCTGCAAACAACACCAGCAGTGGCACCCGTGCCAAGATAGACACCATGTCCGCGGAGGTGATAGACAGCAACCCGTACAGCAGGCTGATGGCGCTGCAGCGCATGGGTATTGTGACGGACTACGAGCGCATACGCAGCAAAACGGTGAGTGGGCAGCAGCAGGCCTTTGCTTGTTTGCTGGCACTGCAGGCAGTGGTCGGTGCAGGGTGTGTGTGGTGTGGCGTGGTGTGGTTTGAGGTATGTTGCAGTCGCTTGTGTTGGGCTTGTCATCTGCGCTGCACAGCTATTAATTATATCAAAAGCAGTGGTTTGCAGGGTGTGTGGTGGGGTCTCAGGCAGCAGCAGCAGGCTGATGGCGCTGCAGCGCATGGGCATTGTGAAAGGACTACGAGCGCATACGCAGCAAAACGGTGAGTGAGCAGCAGTAGCAGGCCGTCACTTTTTTGCTGGTACTGCAGGTGGTGGTCTCTGCAGGGTGTGTGGTGTGGTGTGAGGGTATGATGCAGTGGCTTGTGTTCAGCTTGTCATCTGCGCTGCACAGCTGTTAGATTGATCACGAATTGCACGCAGTGGTCTGCAGGGTGTGTGGTGGGTTCTTCAAGGCAGCGCCAAGGTTGATTACGAGGTGCAGCAAGTGCAGCAATTGCTGGGCACATGCAGTGTTCTGCAAGGTGGGTGTGCGTGATGCAGTGACTTGTGTGCAGGTCTTGTCATTTGCACTGCATTTAAGGTAATACTGAATTGCACGCAGTGGTCTGCAGGGTGTGGGGTGGGGTCTAATGCAGCAGCAGGCTGATGGCGCTGCAGCGCATGGGCATTGTGAAGTACTACGCAGGTTGCTGTGGTGACGTTGGCGGCGCGGGCGCAACGAAACTACTCTATCTGTGGTAGCAGTGGTTTATCAATGACTTCAAGCCTTAACTAAATGTACCGTGCTGCTGTCTGTCTGTCGCAGGTTGCTGTGGTGGGCGTTGGAGGCGTGGGCAGCGTTGCAGCGGAGATGCTGACTCGGTGCGGAGTGGGCCGCCTGCTGCTCTACGGTAAGCCTGGTTGCTTGTTGCGCTTTGAATGCTGTAGGAAGCTGCGCTATGCAGTGCGATTTGGTCATTAAACTGATCAGCAGCGTGAACTGCTGCTGGTGATGCCGTTGTAGCCTATGCTGGTAACAGTAAATTCCAGCCTGGTAATTGTATGTCTTAGCGTTGCAGCGGAGATGCTGACTCGCTGCGGAGTGGGCCGCTTGCTGCTTTATGGTGAGCAGCTGTGCATGCGAATGCTTGAGCTAGCTGCGCCGTGTAGTGTGTTTAGCATGTTGGTCGACAGCCATGGGAACTGCTGCTGGTGATGCCATTGCTGCCCCAATCAAGCAACCGCACACCCCAGCCTGGTGAACACGTGTCACAGCTTCATAGCTGAGGTGAACATGGGTGAACATGGGTGTACGTCAAGGCTGCGTGGTTCACCCCAAGGCAGTTGAATGGCTGGTCCAATGGCCCTGCCCAACAACTCCTGTGTTATGTAACATGTCACATCACAGACTATGACAAGGTGGAGCTGGCCAACATGAACCGGCTGTTCTTCAGGCCTGTACGCAGTGGAATGGCTGATCCCAAGTGCCCTGCATGATAACTCATGTGTGTGTGTTGTGTAACATGTTACATTGCAGACTATGACAAGGTGGAGCTGGCCAACATGAACAGGCTGTTCTTCAGGCCCGAGCAGTGCGGCATGACTAAGACAGACGCAGCAGCACAGACACTGAGTGAGTGGCAAGCAGCAGCAGCAGCACAGACACTAACTGAGTGGCAAGCAGAGCAAGACAGACGCAGCAGCGCAGCAGCAGCTGCAGCAGCAGCAGCAGCACAGAGGCAGACTGTCTGGCCACCACCAGCAGCAGCAGCACAGACACCGAGTGAGAGGCAGCCGTATCTCAAGATGCACGTACATTTCATCCTAAAATGTTTCCATCATTGCTTGTCCTACCACCTTTCCTTTCTGTGTGAGCATCTCTGCTTGTGTCTCAAATTACGCTCCTGCTGTCTGCTGTGGTCAACATTCTTGGGCACGATACGACACCAGGCCATATCAACCCAGATGTCGCCATCGAGTCCTACACCATGAACATCACCACAGCGGCTGTCCATGCAGCTGTTACTACATCATGCACGTACAATCAGCACTTCAGGTTCTAATGAATGCTTGTGCTACCATTGCTATTGTCACTCACTCTCCGGCTGCCTGCTGTGCTGATTGTGATTGTCTTGTGCACGAACTAGGCCACATCAACCCTGATGTAGCAATCGAGTCATACACCATGAACATCACAACGGTCAGCGGGTTTGACCAGTTCAAGGCCAGCGTGACAGATCCAGGCAGCGGCGTCAGCAGGGTGGACTTGATCCTCAGCTGCGTGGACAACTATGAAGCACGCATCACCATCAACCAGGTGTGTTGTGTGTTACTCTGTTACACGTATAAACCAGTTTTTGTTTGCTGGATAGTGCCTCAAGCGTGCACACCATACAAACGCCAGCACGTCAGTGGGGGTGGCAATTGATTCTTGCTCTGAAAATATCACAACGGTCAGCGGGTTTGACCAGTTCAAGGCCAGCGTGACAGACCCAGACAGCGGCATCAGCAGGGTGG
Source organism: Tetradesmus lagerheimii (assembly GCA_902809745.2). Classification (NCBI taxonomy): domain Eukaryota; kingdom Viridiplantae; phylum Chlorophyta; class Chlorophyceae; order Sphaeropleales; family Scenedesmaceae; genus Tetradesmus; species Tetradesmus lagerheimii. The sequence goes on along the minus strand of CADDIJ020001410.1, from coordinate 56,951 downwards.
ATCTGATCTTGAGCTGCGTGGACAACTATGAGGCACGCATCACCATCAACCAGGTGTGTTTAATTATGTCAGCTGTATAATTATGAACCCGTCTGTGTTCTTGGATAAGCGTGCATAACAGACAGGCAACAGCATGTCAGTGGGTGTGGTCATCAATTTTGCGCACTAGAATCGTCACCACGGTCAGCAGGTTTGAACAGTTCAAGGCCAGCGTGACAGACCCTGGCAGCGGCAGCAGCAGGGTGGACCTCATCCTCAGCTGCGTGGACAACTATGAGGCGCGCATCACCATCAACCAGGTGAGGCGCCTGTCCCTTTCCCCCCTTTCCCTGAAAGTAAAGTAGCTACCCGAAACCGATCTATATATAGAGTGCTGCTTGTGGCAATATCTTCCTTCTTCCGTGCAGGTGTGCCTGGAGCTGCAGCAGACGTGGATGGAGTCGGGCGTGAGCGAGGATGCCTTCGGGTGCCTTGTTATCACAAGCTGCGCACAGCTGGTTTGCTGCGGCTGTGCTTCCAGAATCTTAAGCACTTGCTCTTCAGCGGCTGAGCGTGCCGCTGTGCTTACTGCTCCTGTGGCTGCTGCAGTTGCTGTAAAATGTGTCATTGGCGGTGGCGGTGCAGGTCTGAGCTGAGCTGCTTGCGGCTTCCTTGTTCAGCTGGTGTCCGTTGCGTCTGGTGTTTGTAGCGGCTTGAACACACCGTGTAACCCCTCTTCCTGTCTTCTCCTTCCGTGCAGGTGTGCCTGGAGCTGCAGCAGACGTGGATGGAGTCGGGAGTGAGTGAGGACGCAGTCAGCGGCCACATACAGACGCTCATTCCGGGGGAGACGGCTTGCTTCCAGTGCGTGCCGCCGCTGGTTGTGGCCAGCGGCATTGACGAGCGCACACTCAAGCGGGAGGGCGTGTGTGCAGCAAGCCTGCCAACAACCATGGGTGAGTAATATTTCATACTAGAGAAATTGCCTGTATTTGTGATATGCTTACTTTGAGTTATATTTGAAGCCAAGTTTTTTGGCATCTAACACATTGTTAGCATGTGTTGAGCCAGTATCTGGTTATGTGAGAAAAGTAGATGTGATTATGTATTCCTGGTATCCTTTGTGTGCAAGCACAGCTGCGTGGTGGGTTGTGCTGTGGGGCTCAGGGGTCATGCCACTGGTCCTGCCAGGTTCTGTTGTGTTGATTATCGCTCGCATATGGTCATCAGGCAGGTTTCCTCTGCTTCCAGTGCATGCCGCCGCTGGTTGTGGCCAGCGGCATTGACGAGCGCACATTGAAGCCGGAGGGCGTGTGTGCAGCCAGCCTGCCGACCACCATGGGTGAGAAGGTTTGGATGCGACCTTCGATATGTTAACACTGGAATAAAATCATCATGTCATCGCGCACAACCCGCGCCCGACACACATATTGTCTGTCACCACCTGCTTGGTGCCTTGCCCACTGTGTTTGGCCAGCAGGTACACACCATGCCGTTGAGCTTACCCAGTTCGTGGTCAACCCTGCTACTGGCAGTACGATCCAACTTTTGCACCGCTGTCTTCCGCGTGCCTTACGCTGCAGGCATCGTTGCCGGCATGTTGGTGCAAAACACGCTCAAGTATCTTCTGGAGTTTGGCACTGTCAGCCGCTACCTGGGCTACAACACATACTGAACACACATTGTGTCTGTCAGCGCCTGCTGGATGCCTTGTGGGCGGTGTGTCTATCAAGGGTAGATCACGGCCTTTGCGCTCGGCTATAGCATCAAGCATTGATTTCGCTTGTGTGCTTTTTCTGCAGGCATTGTTGCGGGCATGCTGGTGCAGAATACGCTCAAGCACCTGCTGGAGTTTGGAACTGTCAGCCGCTACTTGGGCTACAACAGCTTGAAGGATTTCTTCCCGACGATGGACATCAAGCCCAACACAGCATGCTGCAACGGCCTCTGCCTAGATGCGCAGCAAGCGTACCAGGTGGGTGAAGGGTGCAAGTTTGAGTTAGTGCGCTGGTGGCAGTTGATATGGCTTCAGTTTGCTGCCAATCGTTCAAGTTTTTTTACTTGGTAGACACTAAATACTGGCTTACTCAGTACAATCTCCATACGTAAGTAATCAGCTACGTGCGCTTTAACAGCTTGAAATCCTTTCCCGACGATGGACATCAAACCCAACACAGCATGCTGCAACGGCCGCTGCCTAGATGCGCAGCAAGCCTACCAGGTGGGTGGGGGAGCAAGTTGGTTTGGCGGTGGCGGCTGTCATGCCATCTTAAGGCTGTAACGTGCTGCTAGCCGTCTGATCATCATTTGGTGGAAATCGATTGCTGGCTGGCTGACTTCGTATGAATTCAAGGCCCACTTCAGCAGTGCAGTTGTGCAAGGCTGGCTATGCTCACAGGTGTGGTGGCTTGGTCACTGACCTGCTCTGACAGCATCAGCTACATGATAGCACTGGTGGCGGTTGCGGGTGATGTGTGGCGTAAAGACGTGGATAGTCCCGCATGTGCGGGACACTCACTATTCTTGCTGCTGCCCATGGTCTACTGCAGGGGTGCATCATATCCATACCTGTTTATATCTATATCTCCATCAAATGCTGTTTAAGCAAATTGTGCTGCTTTCTATGGTCTGCTGCAGCAGCGCATCAGCAGCCCAGAGGCACTCGCAGCAGCTGCATAATATCTATGAGTATTACATCTATAACTACATCATGACATTCTCATATGTGAACTGCGCCTTGCTGCAATACAACGCTAATATAACACTACGCTCAATTAACTTCTCGTGCTGGTGTCCATGGTCTGCTGCAGGAGCGCATCAGCAGCCCAGAGGCAGTAGCAGCAGCTGCATAATATCCATGCTTATAAAACCTATCACTCCTATTCATTACATTCTCTATGTATAAGTGCGCCTTGCCGCAATTTAATGGCCTAAAATAACAGGCTATCTACACTTCTTGTGCTGCTGTCCATGGTCTGCTGCAGGAGCGCATCAGCAGCCCAGAGGCACTAGCAGCAGCTGCATGATACCTATGCTTATTGTACCCATAACTTCTATCCACAACATTCTCTATATGTAAACTGCGCCTTGCTGCAATAAAACGCTAAGCTAAACGCCAAGCTATGTCAACTTCTTTTGCTGCTGTCGATTTCCTGCTGCAGGAGCGCATCAGCAGCCCAGAAGCTCTCGCAGCAGCTGCCGCAGCCGCTGCAGCAGCAGAAGCAGAGGCTAACATTGCTCCCGTGCACGAAGAAAACGATTGGGGCATCGAGGTGGTCCCAGATGACGCAGCAGCAGCAGCAGATGCTGCAGCAGCTAGCAGCAGTGCAGGTGGAGGGGCTGGTGCTGCTGGGGAGGCGTTGCCTGATGGTTTGCAGTTTTCAATGCCAACAGCAGGCGTAGATGAGCAGGTGCTGCAGCAAGAAGCTGTCAGGCCGACTGATGCCAGCTTGGACGAGCTGACCAAGATGCTGAGCAGCCTCAACAAGTAGGCACAGCTTGGCGCTTGCTGGCAGCAGTAGATTCAGAGACGGGCGATGTTCGTGTAACATTCAAGTCTGTCTGTACAGTAGTTACACAGCGTGCGATTGTGTGGGCTCGGCGGAAGTTTATGTAACATCTTGGGTGCTGCAGCAGGAGGCTGTCAGGCCGACAGACGCTAGCCTTGACGAGTTGACCAGCATGCTGGGCAGCCTTAACAAGTAGCCACAGCTCAACGCTTGTCAGCAGTGGATACAGTCACCTCACACAGATCACATGATACTGATGCAGCAGCAGTATGGGGGGAGAGCCTGGTGCTGCAGCTGCCTGATGGTTTGCAGTTTCCATGCCCCAGGCAGGCGTAGATGAGCAGGTGCTGCAGCAGGAGGCTGTCAGGCCGATAGATGCCAGCTTGGATGAACTGACCAGCATGCTGAGCAGCCTTAACAAGTAGGCAAAGCAGCCTGTGCAGCAGCTTGACGCTTGTCAGCAGCAGAGACAGAGAAGACCTCACACAGGATACATAATATTGCTGCAGGAGCAGTATGGGTGGAGAGCCTGGTGGCGTTGCCTGACGGTTTGCAGATTTTCATGCCAACGTTGGCAGCAGGCGTAGATGAGCAGGTGCTGCAGCAGGAGGCGGTCAGGCCGACAGATGCCAACTTGGATGAACTGACTAGCATGCTGAGCAGCCTCAACAAGTAGTCACAGCCTGTGAGGCGGCTTGACGCTTGTCAGCATGCTGCGTAGTAGTGACAGTCACCTCGCACAGCAAACATGATACTGCTGCACCAGCCAGCAGCAGCATGGGTGGAGAGCCTAGTGGCGCTGCCAGATGGTTTGCAGTTTTCCATGCCAACAGCAGGCGTAGATGAGCAGGTGCTACAGCAGGAGGCTGTCAGGCCGACTGATGCCAGCTTGGATGAGCTGACCAGCATGCTGAGCAGCCTCAACAAGTAACTTACTGTGGCACAGCTGGATGCTTGTCAGCAGTAGCTACGTTCACCTCAATAAATTGGGGTGGGAGGCAGCTGCCCTGAGGTGGCAACTGTGAGACGTTACTTTGAGCGCCAAGATATCTCACAACAGCTGTTTTTTGGAGCGTGTCCTCGGCTTCATGCATGCATCATGATTTGCATCAGCGCTCGGGGCATGATGCCCCACTCAGCGGCAACAGTGGAGCAGCAACAGGGCCAACAACAGACGCTGAGTGCAGCAGCCTGCTGTTGTCATGATGACAACAACTCAAGGTTTGTCAACACTTCACATGATGCAGCACCACTGGCACGCTGCTTTTTATTGCTGGTCAACTCTCATGCTGTGCATAATAACCTTCGCGACGATACAATGTTATGCTGGTGCAGGAGCCTAGGCTCTGCTCCGACAGCTCGCATACGAACTAAGCAACCCTCATTGAGACGCCGCACGGCACGCAACGTCGTTTCAACACATCAACCTGATACTTCTCGATTGAATCGTGATCAAGGTTTAGTATGAACGCCTACAATGTGAACTGCTTTTGTCGTACCGGCACCCATGAAACTTACGTTCCTTCTCAAAACGTATCTACCAGCAACAAATATTGAAGATATCTGAGTTTGACTATTTGGAGGGGTTGAGGGTGTTCTCGGCGTTGAGCGGACAGCAGCTGCTGCATCGTGTTTTCAAAACATATCTTCAAACTCCCACACCAGGCATCATCTAAATCACGCTCGATCAACCATTAATGGGTAACCTCACACACATCGTTGCTTTGCTGGCCGTGCTACTGCTGCTATGCTGCCAAGAAGGCCTGATGACCTCTGCACAGCTGCAGCAGCAGGCTGACAGCAGGATGCCAATTGAACCCAACAGCCCAGGAGTGCTGCCAGCGGAAGTTGCAGAGGTACATAAAAAGACAGCAGTTTGAAGGCTATCTGCTTACTTGAACAGAACAAGAGGATGCGCATGCCGTGACAGGTGCAACTGCGAGCACTGTTGCTGATTTGCTGATCAGCTGTTTTGGTGCATGCACGATGGCAGCATTCATTCAAGGCAGAAAAATTCCCAACACAATGCCAGTCCACCAATCTCGTCATTCACATATGTTCTCACACACTGCATCTCTCACCAGTCACACATATGTATCTTGACCTCTGTAAATTGACTGTGGTTGCTGCACCGTGCTGCTGCTGCTGCTGCCAGGTTGAGGCCAGCAGCACCAACCCAGCCCTGTACTACCCCGGATGGCTTGGTGGTGGCATCTTTCACAACGGCAGACTCCTCTGCCGCTGCGAACTGTGCACAGTCAGTTGGCGCACCGTATGCATCGGCCACCCGTCAGGCTGCATGCAGAAGCGCTGCCGTTACGTGAACGCCCGCAACGGTGCAGTGTGTGACGTCAACCCCTGCATCCAGGGCTTGTGCTGGAATGGAGTCTGCATGGGAGGAGGACCCACAACGTGCCCCAACCACCCAGAGGAATGCATGCAGGTGATATTTAATAGTATGTGTGCGTCGTGCGAGGCAGCAGCTTCCGCAGCTGGTAGTACCACCACATTGCGACCGCAGTGGTATGCAGTACTAGTCTGATACACACCGCATGCTGCTGGCCAGGTCAGGAGACCCAAGTGCAGCAAACCGCCTGATGCTCCTCATGCCAAGAGCAGCGCTCTGTTTCTGACAAGCTCTTTTGCCTTCTTGTTTGCCTGCTGCAGTACAATTGCAACCCATGGACAGGCCAGTGCAGGGAGATCTGCCCAAAGACCGACGGCACCCTTTGCAAGGGCGGAAAGTGCCAGGCTGGACAGTGCACCATAGTAGTCAAGTGCTTCGGCCCCCTCCTCCCTCTTCTGCTTTCCCTCATCAGGTTCAAGAATTGACGCTGCTGTTTGTGTTCCTGGTTTACTATATGCTGTTCATGGTTTGACACTGCTCTTTGTGCTTGGGGTATCACATTTGTTGAATGCCTGCTGCAGTACAAGTGCAACCAGTGGACCGGCCAGTGCAAAGAGGCGTGCCCTAAGCCCGACGGCATGCTTTGCAAGGGCGGCACGTGCCAGGCTGGAAAGTGCATCCTGGTATTTTGCTGCTTCACCCCGCCCCTCTCCCCCTAAAATCCTCAGCTGTTCCCAATCAAGTGGAACAAACTGTTTGACGCTGCTCTTTGTGCTCAAGGTTCAACCTATATCGTACATATGCTGTGTTGCTCCTGCAAAACCTCTAAGTGACAATTGTTGATTGCATGCTGCAGTACAAGTGCAACCCATGGACTGGCCAGTGCAAGGAGACGTGCCACGTTTTAGGGCCTAAGCCTGATGGCACCATTTGCAAGGGAGGCAAGTGCCAGGCGGGAAAGTGCATCCTAGTATATAAAGGCCCCTCCCCCTTCCCCCCACATTCATATCCTTTCCTGATCAAGTGCAACATACTGTTTGACGCTGCTCTTTGTGCTTGGGGTGTTGCAATTGTTGAATGTTTGCTGCAGTACAAGTGCAACCCATGGACTGGCCAGTGCAGGCAGACCTGCCCAAAGCCCGACAGCACGCTCTGCAAGGGCGGCAAATGCGAGGCTGGAAAGTGTGTGCCAGACCCCAAAACGTGCCCCCCAGACCCAAGCAAGTGCAGCAAGTACAAATTCAATGAAGTCACACAAAGGTGTGAGCTGGAGCGCACGCTTTGCCCGCAGCAGCCACCGGACGCCTGCAAGATGGTGAGCGAATAGCCGTGACATGTGCAGGAACGGAAGTGGCATTGCAGGAACGGACTTCGTTTCCACTGCGTGCGACACAACCGTCAAAACATGCTCGGTAGATCCGCTAGGCGGTAAGTGCAGCAAGTACAAGTTCAACAAAGTCACACAGAAGTGTGAGCTGCAGCGCACGCTGTGCCCGCAGCAGCCACCAGATGCCTGCAAGATGGTGAGCAGACTTCAGCTGCTGAACTTTTCAACGTCGGTTACTAACAAGGTGTTCAAGTGGGTTGACTCGTACCTTTTGAATGGTAGCACATCTGGGTCAGGTCAGCACCTTGGATGATGGGAGCCACCCCAATGGAACACATTGTCACAGTGTTGGCAGTCATTACATAACAGATATGAGGTGAGCACAGCAGTTAACCACGGGTGCAGCCATCTTGATTGCAAATGTGCGGGCAGGACAGAAGTGTGAGCTGGAGCGCATGCTGTGCCCGCAGCAGCCACCGGACGCCTGCAAAATGGTGAGTGAATAGCGGCGATGTGTGCAGGAACGGAAGTGGCATTACAAGAACGGACTTCGTTTGCACGGCGTGCGACACATCCGCCAAAACATGCTCGGCAGATTGGATAGGCAATAAGTGCAGCAAGTATAAGTTCAACCCAGCCTCACTAAGGTGTGAGCTGGAGCGCACGCTGTGCCTGCGGCAGCCACCGGACACCTGCAAGATGGTGATCAACTCTTCTCTCATCTTCTCAGCTATTGAACTGCAGAAGTGAGGGCCGTGCTGTTGGCTGTATCTGGCAGTCACTGCACAATGGAAAACTGTTCTGGCGGCCAGTGCATCTGGCAGTTACAGCAACACAGTGCTGGCTGCTGCACAGCAATCCCAGCAGCAACTATTTAAGTGTTTGCCCTTAAGAAGGGCGCGACAGGGTGTTGATGAGCACTGCTACGGCAGCCACAGGAGGCCTGCAAGCTGGTGAGTGACTTCAGCTTCTGCAGTTGCAGAAGTGATGGCAGTAGTGCTGTTTGGCTGCATTTGGCGGTGTTGGCTGCTGCACGGCAAACGCGGCAGCACCACTGGGCCATGTAAATGACTGCCCTCCGAAAGGGTGCGCTAGTCTTCTGATGAGCAGCTTGTCGTGTGCTCCGCTGCTCCCTCTGCTGCTTGTGCTGCTGCTGCTGCTGCTGCTGTTCCTGATGTCGCTGCTGCTGTTGTTGTGAATGACTGCCCTCTGGAAGGGAGCGACAGGCTATTGAAAAGCAGCTTGTCGTGTGCCCCGCTGCTCCATGTGCTGCTGCTGCTGCTGTTGCTGTTGCTGTAGCTGAGGTGCAAGAAGAGCACCGGGCTGTGCACTGCACTCTGGAATAGGGCAAACGGTACATCATGTAAGCATCCAATGCACCGTGTGTAGAACATGTTATGCCAAGAGCGTGAATCGACCAGCATGTTTCAGCATGATGCTGAATGCAGGCGATCAGTACATAGCCTGGACGCTGCTACACCGCGCCTCTTTCTTCTGTCTGTCAATGATAGCATCACTGAGATTGTGCTGCTGCGTCCTTCTCCTGCGGCAGGCCCCGGTGGCACATGCCAGTCCGGAGTATGCAAGCCAAAAGGGACATGCCCCGCGCCCTGCCCTGCGCACAGGAACCCCTGCAAGCAGTATCTTTGCGACGAGGCAACCGGCAACTGCAGCAAACTGACAAACAAGTAAGCATCACTTACCACACTTGCCACCGGGTTTTCCATACTGTCATGTTTGCCAACACATACAGCAACCCAAGGTCAGCCACATCCAAGCCAAGAGTGCCCTGTCCTGTTGGCTGCTGAAATCATGCTGAATTGAACAACTGATTGAGGATTCGTCAGCTTGAGTGGAGGTTTGTACCTTCTTCATCTGATATAGTAAGGTACCCCGCGGTATTCACAGCATGTGCTTGACATGATGCCGCCTGCTGTTGCGCCAATTGCTGCGCTGTGTGCTGTGCAGGCCGGACAGCACAACATGTGAGCTACTCAGCACATCATCACCTCAGATAGGGCATCTCAGACTCGACTGTGTGGTTGAACTGTTCAACAGCGGCTGTTGACATTGATGTGAGGCTGTGTCTGCTCTCTGACAGAAACATGGCATGTTGCAGTTACAAACATGGCAGCGTCTGTCCAAGTTGCACAATCAGCAACCAGTCCTGGCATGTCAGTGTGAGGCTGTGAACTCAAGCAAAACTGACACGCACTGCGCTGCCCTGATGGCAAACCATTAGGGTACACGGCAAGCTTCAGATAACAGGGTTGGGGTTTAGGGTTTAGGTTCAACCTCCTAAATCCTAACCCATGCCCTTGGATGTGCTGCAGGCCCCAATGGATTTTGCAAAGCTGGTGTCTGCACTGCAGCCGTCAACTGCACCAAGGAGTGCCAGGTGCACCCGAGTGAGTGTGATGTCACTTTGATCTCTACCTACAACTTGGATGTTTATCTTCACCTTCATCATTTCCACCATCACCACCACACTCTCTTTTTACCCTCAGGGACCATAGGACCTGAGAGGATTAGTCTAATCAGCGCATTGTATGGCTTGGTCGATATGGCTGCGTATCCCGGGTTCAAGTCAGCTCTTCTGGTGCATGGGTGCCATGTGGTTGTAGACCCTTTGGAACTTCCAAACGGTTTTGATCAGATTCAACACTAGTGTCACTGTGCAGATCTATGACATCTTCTGATGGCATGGCATGTTATGCACACGATGCTTACAGGTTGCACCATCTGGCCGTTTTCAGCATGCATTGCGCAGCCTTCAAGTCTGTGTTCTTGTTGCAACTCTGAGGTGTAGCAGGTACAGCAGCAGAGGCAGCAGAAGCAGCAGAAGCTGCAGCAGGGCACACAGCAGACCGCACAAACAGCCTTGACATCTCCCTGCGTGTTGTGCCCCTCGGCTGGCCTGCTGGTCTGCTGATCTGCGGGTAGCTTATTCACCATGCACCTTTTGCCGTCTGCTGATCCGCAGATGACTGCAAGAAGTACGTCTGCAACCTGGCTACTGGTGAGTGCGACAAGGAAGAGAATAGGTAGGTGCGCTGCACACTGTGTTACCATACTATGTTGGATCTCTTTGCTGGCATGCAACAGTTTCTTCTCCATCAGCATGAAAGCTGTGTTGGGGCAAGAGATGTACAGAACGTTTTGAAAGGTGCAGCAGTCTGCACGCTAGACGCAGTAGCGCAGTACGTATCAGCTTGACAGCCAGAAAGCCACTTTTCTGCAGCTGTCTTGGCTGGCAGCCATGTTGCAACTATCAGCTGGCCATATCAGTCATGTCTGCTGGCAGGCAGTGAAGCCCAAGTTATGCTGACAGAGCAACTCATGTTGAGTCACGTAAGGTCTCCAGCTGACAACAGCTGATCAGCCGCGTATTCACTGGCAAGCCGTACTCCCCAAAAGGACGGCCTATGCTTACCAGAAGTGTCACTTGTTGCCGTTGCTCTTGCAGGCCCGACAACACAACATGTGAGTGTGTTGCAGCAGATGTCTGTGTGTGACCACAGGAGCATAATGCAGCTCCGACCTTACCCATAAGATTCAACCATGACTCAGATAGTCTCTGATTAGGAACAGATTATTACTCTGCGTGAGGTATTCGTGCACTGCACGTGCCGCGTGCCGGGCACTGCAGTGCAGTCTGTACGAATACTCTGATTGCTACCATGGGAATGGGACTATGCCACAACTGCAGACTTGTCTGAGAACAGATCTGTGGTGATTCAAAAAGCCATCACGCTGCTTAAGGTTCACAAGCCAGCAATCAGCCTGAAGTGACTTCAGCACAGCTCTGCACACTGCACATCACCAAGGCATCATGATGATGCTCGTTCTGACACTACTGCTCAGCATAGTACGCCCCACCGCTAATACCAATTCAAACTCACTACTATTCTCCATGCAGGTCCTAGACTGGATCCCGGAAGTACCTGTTCGACAATCAGCTGTCAGGCCCTAGGGCCCTTCAGGCCTGAAGGGTGAATATGTTGCAATGCTGCACTTGCTGAAACAACGTGTTGCTACATTCACTGCAATCAACATGCAGGTCCCGGACTGGATCCTGGGAGTACCTGTCAAGATGGTGTTTGCAAAGCCCACCGCTATTCCAATTCAATTAGGTGGAATGCAATTCAATTTCAAATTCAAAAATACCTTCCATGCAGGTCCTGCACTGGATCTTGGAAGCACATTTTCGCCAACCAGCTGTCAGGCCATAGGGCCCTTCAGGCCTGAAGGGTGAATATGCTGCAATGCTTAACTTTCTAAAACAGTGTGTTGCTACATTCATTGCAACTTACATGCAGGTCCTGCACTGGGTCCCGAAAGCACCTATTCAACAACCAGCTGTCAGGCCCTAGGGCCCTTCAGGCCTGAAGAATGAATATGTTGCAGTGTCTAACTTGCTGAAACAACTGGTTGCTACATTCATTGCAATCGACATGCAGGTCCTGGACTGGATACCGGAAGCACCTGTCAAGATGGTGTCTGCAAAGCTCCAGGAGGCATCTGCCCGCCAGTCTGCCCCCCACATCCTAAATTCTGCAAGAACTACGTTTGTGACACGACAACCGGCAGCTGCGACAAGGAAGAAAACAAGTGCGTCGTCATTACTGAAGGGTTGCACAGTTCCTGAATGAGCAGTGTTCTTCAAGTCAGCTCGGGATCTACTCCGCGTGCAGTCAGTGATTATGCCGTAGTGCGCTGCAGACTCAACAGTGCGTTGAATCACAAGAAAATGTTTGCTTGGGCAGAGCGTACGGCTTACCAAATCGTCATTTGCAGACATGTGGACATCTGCACCGCCGCTTTGCACCTATAGCCAAGGGGGTACCTGGTTTCTCCAGAGCCTGGTCTAGAGTTTTGCTTTTCAGTGAACGGGAGTAGGCACCTGCTCCAGCGCCAAACCCTTATGTCCTGCTTTGCTGTCGCGGGTATCAGGGGCCATCTGCTGCTGTCATTGCCGCTTTGCTGTCACTGCGGCTTTGCTGTCACTGCCGCTGTGCTGTCACTGCCGCTTTGCTGTCACTGTCCCTTTGCTGTTACTGCCCCTTTGCTGTCACTGCCCCTTTGACATTCGGGTCTTCAGCAGTTTAAAATCACCACAAGATCAGTTCTGCATGGTGAGGCAATTACCGCAGCAGTGCCTGCCAGTAACCTGCCGAGTCACTGGAGCATGCGTCGTGTGCAAACCCTGACATGACTGCTGTAACTTACATGACATTAAGCCATTGTCATGCAACATATCACACATGTAAAATTGGCTTACATCACAGGTGTTGCGTGTCAGAACTCTACAATAGAGTTCAGAGGCACCACGGGGACCCCAGGTTATCTCATGCAGGTTTGTGCACTGCACGTCAAACTGGCAGTTCACCCTGTGCTCTTTCACATATTCGCAGATGACGTACTCCCTCAACAAGTGCCCGATGTTTTCATGGCCTGAAAGCCACCTTCTCAGTGTCCAGTGGCCTCACTCACGACCTTTTAGTGCTTAATTATTGCCTGCTGCATCATGTTTCGAAATGTAGTGTCTCTTGCAACCTCCAGAATGATCCAAGACTTCAATCCATTGCATTCTGCAGTACCAGTCACTTACTGCAGGCGGCATATATGACTTTGTTCTCTGTGCCTCGTGCAGTACCCGATATGCTCTGGAGACATCAAGAACCCCTGCCTGATGAAACCAAGACCGGATGACGTGTCGAGCCCTGCGACGATGGCACCGCTTGCACCTTTGGCGACACCTGCCGAAGCGGCGTATGCACCGCGGGTGTCGTGAAAGACTGTTTGTTCATTACTGGCCAGTGCACACAACCCAAATGCAACAGCAGCACAGGTGCGCGTGTGTATATGAGTTTCCAGATCAAACACGTATCAATCAGTGAACCTGTTTAATGATCAGTGATCACAGATTGCCCACCGCCTTATGTTCCTGGCCAGTGCACAATACCGTGAAGGCCACAGCGCTGCTAGCAGCACATGCGCATGTCAAAGAGTCAAATCAACAATAAACTGTATGCTGATGTGCACAAGCGCTGCACATTGAATTGATTATGTATCGTAGGGGGGTAGGCGGGAGTCTCAAAGCATAGCCTATGTTTTAAGTCCGGACCTGCCTGCTGCTCTGAGGTAAATCCGCTCCCAACAAGAGCATCAAAACATGTAACTGGTCAATTGTTACAGATGACGCCATCATGTGCCTACACGCCTCCCTACATGTGTAAGCCGTGATGCCGTGGTGCTGCTGCTGCTGACTGCAGGAAACTGTGATGAGTTCCCGTTGCCTGATGGCACAGCATGCTCTGTAGGTCTTCCGGCCAACTGCAACAGCACTTGCAGCAACGGCACGTGCGGCAATGCGCCATGCCCTTCCCCTGTGCTTCCTTGAAGCTTGTTCGCATGAAGAGCCAGCAGCTGGTGACAGTGCGGCAACGCTTCAACACCAGTGATGGTGCGGCTGTACTTCAACATTGTTAGCTTTGTACTGTACAGCTTGTTTGTGCCCTGCCCTTAAACGGCTGAGCTGTGCCATCAGCGACACATTGAACAACAGCAAGTGCATGTGTCAATGCGGCTTGGCAAACTGCCATTCAATGGCAATGCAGCACTGAGAGCTTGCTCAGCATGCTCAATGCTGCATCGAATGCATGTTGAGCAAGTGCCGAATGCCCCCTGAGTGTTTGAAGCGTGTGGCAGCCAGTGCAATTTCAGAGCAGAGCTGTGAGCGTCAACACTTCACACTGTGAACGCATGTTGAGCAAGCGACGAATGCTCACTGAGCAGGTGTGTGATCACATGTGACGCGCACGTGATCGGATGCGTGTGGCAGCCAGTGCAAATTCAGCAGAGCTGTGAGCATCAACACTTCACATCTTCACACCTTGCAAGCAAAGTGCATACCTAAAAAAGTTGTCAGGGCTGTCACGTTGCGCACCATGTGTAGCATCAATACATGACATCAACTTGATGGGGCAGACGTTTTTGCATGGCTCACTGCACTTTGGGTTGCTTTGTTCAGCCTGTGTGATCCAGGTGCCAGCCCTTACCCCTGGCAGAGTGTACCGCTGCTCACCTTGTATATTTTGTGTCAAGCCTTGACTAACGGTTAGTTGATGGAGTCTTGCTGCGAAACTTTATGGTGTTGTTGCCATGGAGGCACTTGTTGTTTGAATTTTTGAGAGAGAGTAGTTACATGTGGGTCCAGTCACCATCTTAGATGGTATGAGCCACCCCAAATGAGCACAGAGCCAACACGTGACAAAAGGAGATGAGCGCTCGATGCAACACATTGACGCCATCAGATGAGCACAAGTTCTCTCCAGGATAAGCAAGCAATTATATCTGCGGTGTGTCAGAGACACACCCCACTCAGCCAGCAGCTTGTGCTGAAGAAGCACACCAACCGAGAGCATGTTGTCAAGATCTCACAATCAGAAGCAAGAACAAGGGCGACTAATGCGGCATAAGGCGGCAACAAACCAGATCTGTGGCACACATGCATATGAAATTTGTCAGGAAATGTCAAAGTCTTATGGGCTAGAGGCAACAGCGCCTAGGGTGTCATCTGAAGGGACATAGCCCTCTGGCTGGATTGGTACGCTGGTGTGGTCAGGCGATAACCCTAACAGCACCGAGCGATACAATCACATCTGGTATACAACAACAGCCAAGCTCTCTTGATCTTCACAGTTTAGAACACGCGACACCATCTCATCAGCACAACGATTGGTGGTGCCATCAGGACAGAATATACTCTGATGAGCATCACGCAAGTGGTCATATGCAGGGCACTCCAAAAGGAAGTGTCTGAGATCTTCCACATTGTCATGGGTCCCAGTCCGGGCATGCACACGTGTGCGCCACGCAGGCCGGCTGGCTGTTGAAGGGCTAGCAAGCGAGCACAACCTACAAACACGTCGAGGCCTAGGCACCCGAGGGCGTGCATGCCTGCCTAACTGCACCTCTAGCTGAGCAACTCCTGTGCGGAGCCGCACCAGGCATTGTAACACACGAAATGGCAAGCACAGCTGCATGTACTCTGGTTGCGTGCTACGGTCAAAAGCGGTATCATCATCCATAGGGTGCACCCATGCAGCGTGCGTGCACATGGTCACGTGGTGGCTGGGCGCCGACCTTGGGTCAGCCACCCCAGCACCCCCGTCTGCCCATCCCTGCTTGACCAAGAAAGGCGCCGTAGCTTAACTGGTTAGAGCACCGGTCTTCGGACTGGGAGGTGCGGGTTCAAATCCCGCCGGTGTCGCCCCCTCGCGGTTAGGAACCAGTGGCGGTAGGCTCATTCCTACTGTGCTAACCGATGAAATGGGGGGCAAAGCGCTAAAAACTGGTACGGGCTATGCTCGGTAGGAAGGCGCGTATGGGGTAGAAGGTAGTTAACGTGATCCACCGAGGTGCACGCACGCTTGACTCCCACGGGCGCCCCTGAAGGTAAGGCAAAGGGTCGGGCCATAAGCCACCATTCCATAGAGAAATGGTCGGTAGGGCCCAGATGACCCGACTATCCTAGCGGAAAACCGGGCGTGCCGGGGGTTGCTCTTAGAGAGTAACGGCCCTGGATCGCTGATAGTCGCTTCGGCTGCCTTGGCCCATAAACTTACGCACAGAGCCCACCAAAGCACTGTTGCGTAGTTCCTATTCCTATTCCTTGACCAAGCGGGTGAGTGCAGCAGACACATCTTCAGCTTTCAACTCAAGCCCGCACACGGTTGCAGCTGACACGCCAGGCGCCCGCCATGCTGCTTGGTCAATGACCCCGAGTCGCTGCATGGTGTGCAATAGATAATATGTCCAACAGCTTTTGCAGCCACTCAACGCCAGTTCCACATCCGATACCCATGCAACCTGTGCAAGCCTATCCTGATGCATAGCCCGGAGGCGCTCCCACCAACGCACTGCTAGAACAACCCAATGGTGCATGGCAGGCAGGCGGTGCAGCTCACGCATTAACACATCCAAACTAGAGCGTTTACCAGTACCGGTCATGTAGCAAAGGAAGGCCAAGTGTACCTTGTCGGCTGCAGACGTGCGCCATCCCAGGCGCCTGAAGAGTCCAGCATGGCACAGCTCAGAACCCCACACATGAGAAGCGTACGACATAACAGGTTCAACCATAATGTCAAACATGCGGCACTTCATATCATATTGTGTGATGCGGCGTTTACGAAAACGGCCCAAGAGAACATGCATGGCCTTCAAGCCAGACGCAGCCAGTGCGTCAACTGCCGGCTGCAGACCCTTGGTCTCATGCAGCACCACACCCAAATACGTGTACTGGCTTTGAATGCTGAGCGGTTGACTTGCATATGTGAATGCAAGCGAGCGCGGCCGCGGCACACGCTGGCCACGGAACACAACAACACACGTCTTCTTGGGGTGCATGTTGACCTCCATACCAGTTATCTCACAGAACAACTGCAAGCACTCTAGCAAGGACTGCACATCTGTGGGAGACTCCGCAATAAGACACCCATCATCAGCATACAACAGGTCAGGCACATGAAGAGAGCCAACCCGAGGCCCAAGAGGGTTGACCCCCCCACCCGGGCTAGGCTTGCCTCTTATGGTTATCAATTCATGCAGCATCTCAATGAACAACCCAAACAGCAACGGGCTGAGCTCGCTGCCTTGCTTGGTGCCAAGGCACGTGTCAATGGGTTCACCCAATTTGCCATTCACCACAACCTGCATCTGGACGGTGTCATACAAGCGATCAAGCAGAGACAAAAAGCGGCCATGAACGCCAAGCTGTTTGCAACGTTCCAGCAGCAAGTCCCTAGGAACTGTGTCAAACGCCTTCTTGAAATCAATAAACACAACATACAACTTCTTACGCTGATGCCGAGCCCGATTGATAAGGTGTGTGATTGTAAACAATGCATCAATGGTACCATGCTCCCTGCGAAAGCCACACTGTGTGACAGCACGCACACCCAAGCCGTCCATTGCGGGGTCCAGCCGGTGGTGCAGCAGGCGGTCAATCACACGACTGTAGATGCTAGAAATGCTGATACCTCTGTACATGTCCCTATTGGTGGGCTCACTGGCCTGTCCAGACTTGGGTACAGGGATCAGCTTGCACACCTGCAGGACACGGGGCCATGCAGATGCATCAATGTTCTGCATAGTGAGTTGCTTCACCACCCATGCCACACAACGAAGTAACGGCTCAAATATGTATCCCTGCCGGCGGGGTGCACCTGATTGATTGAATTTGGTTTTGTTGCACATACGCAGCTGTAGTCGTGTGTTGCGCAGCATGCCGCTAGCAGTAACACGGCTTGTTGGTTATGCGCTTGCTAGTTTCTTCTCTTTCTGAGAATGTTGTTGATGACGATGATGATGATGATGATGATGATGATGATGGTGATGATGATGATGATGATGATGATGATGATGATGATGATGATGATGATGATGATGATGATGATGATGATGATGATGATGATGATGATGATGATGATGATGATGATGATGATGATGATGATGAGATGATGATGATGATGATGATGATGATGATGATGATGATGATGATGATGACGATGATGATGATGATGATGATGATGATGATGACGATGATGATGATGATGATGATGATGATGATGATGATGATGATGATGATGATGATGATGATGATGATGATGATGATGATGATGATGATGATGATGATGATGATGATGATGATGATGATGATGATGATGATGATGATGATGATGATGATGATGATGATGATGATGATGATGATGATGATGATGATGATGACGATGATGATGATGATGATGATGATGATGATGATGATGATGATGATGATGATGTTTTCTTCGAGTGTCCCTCCCCCTATGAGCCTCTCGTTGGCTCCTAATGGGGTTCCCACTCCTTGTTGGGTGGAGTATGTAATGTAATGTAATGACCAGACGGTTCAGCATGAACCACAATACGTATACCATGGTGCGCTGCACACAGCAGCGATAATGTTGGCTGGGCTGTATGAGTGCCACATGCCGCTGGTGCAGCCTCGCCATGTGGAATGCGGGGACAGGATGTAGTGTGTTCTAGCAGCCTGCTATAGCAGACAGCCTGATGTTCCGTTGCCATATACAGTAGGTGCTGCTGTACACTTGCTGCAAGCATACCCTGGCATCGCCCTATTAAGACCCGCTCCTGTGTTTCTCTGATTTACGCACGGAGTAGCATAGGCTCAGGCAGGCTGAAGCCCTGCTTCTGATGCGTAGGACTTGTAACCTGGCATCGTGCGTTGTCAGTTAGTTACTCTTCCAAACCGGCAGGTTGCTGATCAGCTGCCGCAAGGCCGACCTTTCTGAACTTGGGTAACACTCGGTTGCTTGAATGGGTAATATGATGACATCGTGACGATGACCCTCATCGCATTTGTTGAGATGGGGGCCGGTGGGGGCTTAATGCGTAATCCTCATCACAGCGTTGCAAATGTCACATCCTGGGGAGACAGGAGAGGAGGACAGGCCTAGGGGAGCTTCTCTGCCAGAGTTCCAGTACCGCTCTATTCCTGCTGTGGACTTGCTGCATGCATACCCTGGACTTCACCATCATGAATTGCCGTTCTCTGAACCCGTGAACGGGTCAACAGTGAGTGTCACACAAGTCCATAAATGCAGCTGATCAGGTTGCTTCTGGACTTGTGCAACACCCCGTGTTGACCTGTTCCCAAGGATCCTATCAACGTGCTACTACGCAAATTTGAGGTGACTTGTTCACAGCAACCGTGACTGAGTGTTGAAAAGCACTGCATGTCAAGCAGCAGGCTCGAGCTCCCCTCCTGGATCTCGGGATGCTGCAGAGTCGCAGCAGTCTTTGCTGTAACAGCTGCTGTCGTTTTGCACATTTTAAGCTCATTGTTTGCAACCATGAATGATACTAGCGGTGTGTCTGACAGGCAGATCGCAGCAGACGTGTGAGATCTGTCTTCCCATACTGATACAACCGTCACTTGTCACGGTTGGCAACGGTTGAAAGTCATCGCAGGCTGCAGATACGCGTCTACGTACAGGCCCTCGCAGGCCAGAATCGTGTCGTTGAAATTTAAGATATTACACGATAAAGGCTAATCGACACTCAGATTTGTGTTCAACCTCGTTTGAGGAGGCAACAATCATGTTATTGCTGACACCAACTGGAGCAGGTACAAACAGCAGGTCCCAGAAATCAGACAGTACATCATACTGTGCACACAAGCAGTAGTATTGGCATAGCAAACAGCTGCATGAGGCAGGTACAGCAAGACACAGCTGCCAGTGCCACTGCCTTAGTTTGCTTGCAAGCCAGCTGTCCTGCAGGCCACATACCTGCTGTCAGCGCCGGCTCCGAAGTGCTAGTAAACTTCACCTCCAGAAATCAGCGTGATCACGCAAGATGATTGTGTCTAGGACAGTGTGTGTGTTGGTAGTTCCCAACCAACTGTATTCAATCAAGCCAGCTGCACACGCGCAGCAGCTGCCTGTGGTGCTGAAAGGCTGATCCGCAGTAGACAGTAGAAATCGCAGCGATATGCAAGCATGCAGCGCACACAGCTCAACCGAGCACAGCAGCAGCAGCGGCACAGTAACCAACACAGCAGCACTGCAGGGCCTGATCAGCCAGCAAGGGACGCCTTGGGTAGGTTACAGCTTCACTAAGATTATGTGCAGGCAGCAGCACCCCAGAGCAGCAGAAAACAGCAGATAACAGCTGTTGTAGATTGCGCAGAGTTGAGGCGTAACACCCGTTTGCAAGCCCTTTTCTCACCACACACAGCACCACATACAATAACTCAAATTGATTTAGATTCGTTATTTCTTTTCCTAATTATATATGTATGCCACAGGCACCTGTGGTTTGTACCTGCTGCAGTTGAAAGCGGTCAAACTTTGTGATGCCGGCGGCTGCTGTTTGACGTGACATGCTACATCTATCAGGGCTGCTGAGACATGCACAACTAACACCTCCACTGGTTTTGCATTGATGCCTGTAGGGGTGCTGTCCAACATGCGCCGGCATCCTCCGGGTTGGAAGAGCAAGCGTCAGCCCACTGACATGCGTGTGGCAGCAGTGGTCTGCATGATCTTGGCCCTTGGCCCTGGCGGCTGTGCAGCCACTAACTTTGTTGAGAACTACCCAGACTACGCAGCGCAGGTGAAGGAGGACCACGGAAGGTTCTTCAAGCGCCACTACGAGAACTTCACAGCGACCGGCAGTGTGGCTGACCGTAAGCACGGAGGGAGGAAACCCAAAGTCCCTACAGGAGCAGCGTTACAAGCCAGCAACATATTCAAAGCTGGTACTGTGGTCCAGGCCTACCCACACGCAGACGCAAAAAAGAAAGTTGATGTGCATATCTGGTGGACATCAATCAATGTTGCATGTCAGCAGAGCCAAGCACTGCGTGACCTGTGCACCGCCTGCAACATAACCCCCAAGCAGCTGCTCAAGTACATGAAAAAAGCTGACCCAAACCTGGTGCGTAGAAGAATAGATCTGAAGATGGACCTCACAAAGGAACAGAAAGCAAAGCGAAAGAGTGCAGCTGAGAAGCTTTGGTGGCTGTTCCAAACTAAACCTGATATGCTGAGCAGGGTATACTTCATTGATGAGTGCAAAATCTGGATGTCTTCACTAGCAGCTTGTACCATCAAGGTGTACTGTGATGCGCACGATGAAAACGTACACGCTGTGCTGCCATGCAAGTGGATGCGCAACGAGAAGCCGTCCCCAGATGTGAAGCTGCATTTTGTGGCAGCAGTGAACCCTGTGCACGGCGCCGTTTTCCTGAGGTTCACCACTGGAACAACAGACAACAAGGATGCTACTGGCAACCTGAATGCTCCTTACTATGTGAGTGTATGATGCTATTCCCCTGGCTGCAGCCATTGAAAAACATGGCAGCCCTGCCTTTCAGTGTATTCACAACCATGCAGTGCTGCTGCAAGTGCCTTAGGGAAGGTGCGCAGCCCGCTGCCGTCCATGTCACACATAACATCAGAGTAAGTTGGTGACAGTACAATGACTCTACCACCAACAGCCAATTCGAGACCAGTTAGCAGTGATTTATGCAAGTCACTTTCGCATGTGCGCACGCGCTGCACATTGCCACCAGCCGGCAAGAAGCGGGCATATGCAGCTGCACAGAAGGCAGCATCGTGCTTTACCACCTGCTCAGCTCTGCTGTCATATGCACCAGTGTCATGGCACGTACCATCTGCCTGAATAAGCATGCTGTGCTGTGCATGCAAGAAGTCCACCCTGCCATGCCACCAATTGACTGCCACCTGCACACACATGTTGCTGCATACGTTTAGCCTGTGCAGCATGCAAGCCAGCTGCTGTTCACTTGCGCACAGCACCTGTTGGTCTGTGCCAGCCACTTCAGCCATCACACATGCACATTTCTTGCATCTCAATGATTCTACAGTTGCAGCTGCTCGCGGCTCACACAGCTTGAAGTGCTGCACCCCTAGCAGGCAGCCAGTCAGACCCCAGTACAGTTGCCGCCCGCGCATGCCAGGGGTGATGTATCTGGGAGTATCTTTACCAAGGTCGATGTAAGGGTGTCCCTCAGCATCCACTTGCACATCCTGGTTCAGCTCCTGTGCTGTTAATAACGTTGGCAGCCAACAGGACAGTCCACAACAGCATGGCAGTTTTCCCACACCGCAGCTCAGCGCACAGCAGGCAGCACAGGCACCGCTCTACAGCAGCGCAGCACCTTGTGCCCCGCCAGCAACAGCACTACCAGGCAGCTACCTGGGCATGCCAGACCACCTTGGCATTCGCCCCACGCAGCAGCTCAGCACGCAGCCAGTAGCAGCTTCCTTCTTTCCCGCAGCAGTCAGTCAGGGCATCACACTCTACGAGCCCTTCGGCGGACTGTGCGCCGGGCTGGAAATGGTGCTACGCAACGGCATCTCAGTGCTACATTACTACTACTCCGACACCGACACCACGGCACAACGCATCGCCCTGCATCGGGTCAGAGAATTACAGTGCAGGTATCCAGCCCTGCTACAGCCAGAGGCACTTGCTGGTGCCTTAAGCACTTTACCGGCAGACGCACTTTACAGCTTCAGCCTACGCAGCCGCCAGCATATTTGCTGGAGAACGTTGCGTTTCAGTTCCACCACAACCAACGCATCGCCAGCACAGACTTTCAGCAGGTGTGTCAGATCATCGGGCTGCCAACGCCCGTGGATGCTGCCCAGCTTGGCAGCACGGCACACCGGCTCCGCAACTTTTGGACTAACCTGTGCACCCCCCAGCAGCTGAGCGCAACACTGCAGTTTGTGCCCAGACCTGAGGGGCGCACAGTTGAGCTCGCCCTCCAACCTAACAGGGCAGCACAGCCAGTCCAGCGGGCCGACAGGCCGCCCTTCTACCCCTGCAACCAGCCAGGGCAGACCAGGGCAGCATGGCCCACACTCATGGGCAAGCAGCAGTCCTATGCCTTCAGGCCCGGCCAGCCTGGCAGCATCCTGGACTACAGCAACCCCGCAGCACCTGCTTGGGATGAGCTTGCAGTGGAGAGAGAAGTTGCCCTCGGCTACCTTCCCGGCAGCACAGCAGCAGAAGGCCTGTCCGACAGGGACAGATGTTCAGCCTTGGGCCAGTGCATGGACGCCAACACCCTGCACTGCCTCTTCGCCATTGCACAATCATGGTGGTTCCACCAGCAGGGATCAACATCAGCACAGCAACACCAGCAGGCACCGCGCCCTGCTGGCCCAGCCAGCGGCGGCAGCAGTGCCTGCACCGGGCAGCACTCCCATGCACCGCGCCCTGCTGGACCAGGTGCAGGTGAACTACCACTGGCACCTTCACTGGCTTCTTCCTGAGCTTGACCCCTTTCCTAGCTGCTGGGCGGCTGGCACGGGCATCATCACCGTCATCATCGCTGTCATCATTGCTGTCATCACTGTGCTGCTGCTGCTCTTGCCCTAGCTCATCCTGTCCTTCCTGCACCTCCTCCCCCTCTGCTGCTGATCGACGCTGTCGGGGATCCTGCTGGCCATGCTTTGAGCGGCATTGCTGCTGCTGCTGCTGCTGCTGGTTGTGGCGGGGCTTCTGCTTCTGCTGCTGCTGCTGCTGCATGGCGATGGCCTTGGAAGCACGCTTAGTCAATCTTTGTAATGGCTGCAAATAAACACGGTTGAAGCATTAAAGCGCTTTTAGTATGTACCAGGGGTGGAAGGCAGCCGTGCTGCCAGGAATTGGCGGGCAGCTCACCTTGACGGTTAAGTCTTCGTCAGAGCTGGAGCCATCTGACGCACCGAACGATGACATCTATGTGTTGATTGTTTCATCAACGTCCACACAACTGTTTTTGGCGATCACTGATGTGGGGCGTTCTTCGCGATGAACTGTACAACCACCAGCAGCAGATCTAGAGGTATCTCGCTCCTCTCCTCCATAGAATTGGCAGCTCTATTGCCGCCGGTGACTGCAAGCAGAGGGCTGCTGATACGGTGCGGTGTCACCGCCGCGGTGTGCAAACTGGTATAACAGCACAGAAACTTGGTCTCACGAGATCAAGCAGCTTAAGCAGGATGAAGAAGAATTCGGTTCAAGGTCTGATGCATGAACACTCTCTGCCACTGAAGCTGTCAAGCCAGACTGCACCCCAGGGCAGCAGCGCAGCTGCATGTGGTGTGTTGCCATGCCATGGCATGATGATGGTGACTTCCCATACTTCTCAAGCCAGCCTGAGCACTGAACCCATCCCTCGTAGGGAAATTTTAGGCCTAATAGCACCGGTCACATCAACGTAGGCACTACACCATCTTGCAAATGAGCAGCGTCTGCTGCCTGCCAGCCTGGCATTGGGTGCACCATATGGGCAGCCAGGAGGCCAAACCTCTTCATAAATGGCTCTTACACATGAAGATAGAAGCAGGAAAGGGCGCCAACAGACATGTGTACCATGTGTGGTGCCATACCAAATGCTGGTATGATACCCTACCAATAGCTGGTATGGCACCCTACCACATGCTGGTAGTCATTACCATTTGACTTAGCTGCACGTGGCCACGGCTGGTCGCCGGCTGAGGAGGGAACTTGCGGGCCATACTGACCATCGCTGTATTTACTATGTTACCATTACGACGAAGAGATTTGAGGCGTGGCTGTCGCATATTTTCGGTGCAGGCTCTTGACGTTCAATACCGCTCACTGCTGCACGTGGCCACGGCTGGTCGCCTCGTGAGGAGGGAACTTGCGGGCAACTTTTTACTATTGGTGTATTAATATCTGAAAATTACTACGATGAATGTTGAGGCGTGGCTTTCGCATATTCTCGGTGCAGGCTCTTGATGTTTACGACCGCTCACTGCACTGCTGCACGTGGCCACGGCTGGTCGCCTGCTGAGGAGGGAACCTGCGGGAAATTTTTGACCGTCGGTGTATTACTATCTGTTCATTACGAAGATGAGATCTGAGGCGTGGCTTTCGCATATTTTCGGTGCGGGCTCTTGATGTTTAAGACCGCTCACTGCACTGCTGCACGTGGCCACGGCTGGTCGCCTCGTGAGGAGGGAAATTGCGGGCGATATTTGACCATCGTTATATTAGTATCTTACCATTACGACGATCTGAGGTGTGGCAACTTGCGAAATGTGCGCACATTGGCGGTACTCCCAGATGATCAAGGCCTTAGGGGTCGCTGCAAATTCAACATTTTCTCGTCATTTGCACTATTGGACGAGCGTGACAGCTACTTGACGGCTCAGCTGTAGGGTGCTATAGGGTGCCACAGCCATTCACATTTTGTACTGTCGCATTTTGTACAATACATAGGTAACCTCGCCCGTTTGGAGAGCCCGGTGACTGAATCACAGGCTCATTGGGCAGACTCACTGACTGGTGATGTGTTGTAACACCCAGTGCAATACAGTACTTAGCGCAGCATGTGGCTCCCCCTGACACCGCCTTTTGCGGTGTCGCTCACAACATCTGTGCGCATCGAGAGACGCCTGCCAGGAAAGTCTGACACAATGCAACACGTGCGCACAACAATGACAAGTACACCAGTACACCCACCAACAGCAAGCTTATGCACCCTGCCGCAGCAGCTGCTGATCTCTGACACTGCCACGATCATTACGAGGCACACCGCTGGTAAAACCTGCAAAACTTGCAACAAGCATTCGCTGGCAAAACTGACGGCAAAAATGACAAAAATGCAAGTGCATGGTTTCCCACACAGCAGCGCATACAATCTGGCCGGTGCAAAACCAACGCTACCGCAGTCACAATGACAGCACGCAGACGCTGCCTGCCAGGCTTAGTAAGCAGCAACACGGCTGCGGCAATTACTGAAAGGAAAACTATAGCCAATCACTGGCCACATGCTAGTCAAGCCGCTCCCTGGCATGCGGCTGCAAGCATCACACACTCCTGCGATATTCAAACCTGTTTGTACACACACAAATGCATCCCGGTGCAAGGCACCACCACACACCGCCCATCACTGCAACACATACTCACACTTGTGGGACAAGCCTGCGTTAGGCGAATAAACCCCGGCAACTGTTGGCTGCTACATGCCTAGCCAAATGAGCTGACCTCTCAAATCGCTTATTATTTCACACAACCCACATGCAGGGTTCTATGAGCTGGCATCATCATCATCATCATCATCATCATCATCATCATCATCATCATCATCATCATCATCATCATCATCATCATCATCATCATCATCATCATCATCCTCATCCTCATCCTCCTCATCATCAAATTACCAGATTAAGCCATAGCAGGGTTCTATGAGCTGGCAGTGTGCGCCAGCAAACCACTGCATATGGCGCTGCTCAAGCACAATGTAAGTCCCCTACACAACTGTACACACGCGGGCGCAACAACAAAATTCAAGAGGAACGCGAGCAGAACTCAAGAGGCAAGCTTGCGACGCTGCTGCTGCTGCTGCTGTATGCAGGAGCAATAAGCATCCTGACTTTGCAGCAGCAGCGATTGTGCAGCTCAGTTGACCATAAGCACTCCATGTGGCGTTATAGCCCTGGCTGCTGCTGCTGCTGCTGCAAGAGCAGTGCAAGTACCACTCCTGCATCACTCCTGCACCACTGCACAAGCCCAACGCTTCCCAACTCAACTTTCTTGTTCCAGATAAGCACAATAATGGATTATCCCATGTGCAGCACACATGCTGCCAGGTCACTCACACCAAGCCCTAAACCGCCCTGTTTCAACCCCCCCTTGCGCCCCAAACCCTCACCCGCCTGGCCCTCACACTTTATCTGCTCACTCTTACTCTGCGGCAGATAGTAGGGATGGTAGGTCGCAGGCCCACTGCAGCTGCCGGCCATGCGGTTTAAGGTTTGTGCTGCTGCGTCTTTGGCGGTTTTGCTGACGGGTTGGTCTCCCAGGTATAAGTCAAACAGGGCTTCCGCTAGCTTGGGGCTGTGCACTGCACCCAGCACGTGTGGGCCCACCTGCAAACACAGAAGGAAGGCAGTGATGTAATAATGTTGTTTATGTTTGCCGATATGATATTGCACTAAAGCTAGGGTCAATCATGTCACCCGTTCAAACCCTACAGCCATAGCATCAAAGCGATCGGCCCCTCTTGCCCTGGCCGTGACTGTGCCAGCACCACTCCTCTCATACACCAGCATTGCGCCTTTGGCAAAGGTCTAAGCATACAAATTGCCAGGCCACTACTTGGTATGCATACCGACACCCGACCATATGCATGATCCATCACTCACCCTGGCTGTGACTGTGCCTGCCCCACTCCTCTCAAACACCAGCATGGCTCCTTTGGCCACGCTGCCACCTCCACTTCTAGCAGCAGCAGCAGCGCCAGCCTCAAGCCCTGACTCCCCTGAAGCCGCACTGCTGCTGCTACTGCTGCTGGGCTTGCCGCCCCGCACAGCTGGCGGCAGCCGCATCGGGTCGCTGAAAGTGGCCAGCAGCTGCTGCAGTGCAACTGTGTCCGATGCGTCGCCCCCGGCACGCGCCAGCCGCCGCTTGAGCACCTGTTTTCGCAAAAGCAAAAGCAAAGAGATATGCGGTTGGACAGAGTACGCATGGGGTCGCTGGGGTTAGGGTTTAAGGTTGAAAAAGGGTTGGCTGTCGCCACCAGCACGCGCCAGCCGCCGCTTCAGCACCTGTTTTCTCAAGAACACACAGATATGCGAATGTGGGCGACAAGGCAGCCAGCAGCAGCCGCTGCAGCTGCTGCATCTCTTGCGATACTCTTAACAGGTGTGGAGCCACATCCCTTGCAGCTCAGAGCATGGCTGACATGCCCACGCCGCCGCCAAGTACCACATGCAGCTAAAAAGCCATTTCTCACCACGCACATCATCACACTCTGCCGGAAAGGTAGCAGGAGGCAACAGCGCGTACCCACACGATGACACCATGGAAAAAGCAACCTAACATGCCCACGAGTGTGGCTCACCTTCTCATACTCTTCTGACAGCAGGTGCAGCGGCACGTCCCTAGCCGCCCTCAGAATCAGCGACATGCCCACGCCACTCCTGTGCGACTTGAGCAGATCCGGCAACTTATCAACCTGCACGCTGCAGCTGCTGCTGCTGACGATGGCATGTGGTGCCGCAGCGCAAGAGGGGGATTTTTCCTCATCTTGATGCTGGAGTTGGCTCAGTAGCTGCTGCAGGCGCTGCTGCTGCCGCTGCAGGACCACTTGCTGCTGCTGGTGCTTGTCAGTCAGTGCAGTTGCAGGGTCGAGGAGGCTTAGTACCTTGCTGCTGCTGCTGCTGCTGCTGCTGCTGCTGCTGAACACTGTTGGGACAAAGCGCTCAGCCTGCAAACATAACAGCAAGAGGACAAAAGTCTTAGCTAGCACATGCCAAGACGAAACTCCATATACCTGTTGACAGCCTTGCCTACATGGCGACAAAACTTGTTACCACTTAAGTTCACTGTACTATCAACTATCTGCATGATGCAAAAACTCCCCGTACCTGTTCGCCGTCCACGTAGATAGCAAAGTCGTAGATCTTGACTCTCAGCAGGCCCCGACCATCCCACCAATTGCCCCAGTTGCGGCAACCGACAGTCAGCAGCTGCTGAGGCCTGCCAAACATGCTGCTGCTGCTGCTCCTGTCGATGGAGGGGCCAACAGCTGCTGGGCGCGCTTCTGCGCTGCTGGTGTCAGTAGTAGTGCCAGAGACGGTGTGCAGTAGCATAGGAAAAGTGCTCTTCAAGTTGAGCATCTCTCCTAGCAGCTGCACACCGCTGCTGCTGCTGTTGACGGTTGCTACTCCCACATCTTGCTGCTGTTGCTGCTGCTGCAGCTGCTGACGGAGAGCTGGGGGGAAGCGAGCCTTGCTACTGCTGCTGTATGCAGCAACAGGGCCTGCAGGACTCTTGACAGCAACAGCAGTGCTGCTGCTGCTGCTGCTGAGGGTGTCAACAGATGCCTTTTCTGAATCAGCGGGTGCTTGCAGGAGTCCTGCAAGCCATGCTGGCAGCTGCTGCAGCTGCTGTAGGCTTGGAAGGCTGGGCAGCTGCAGCTGCAGTGGCTCATAGTCTTGCCTGGAGGACAACCTGTGGGTTTGCACGACACACAGACAGCAGGTTAAGACAGCTGCTCAAGGCCTTGATAATAGTACCAATGGTGCAGATATGCGCTACACGTGTGTTTGATGGCATGGGAGTGTGCGAATAACCAGCCTGGGCTGATTGCTGCAGTGTCAGGCTGGCTCACTGCAGCAGCAACATGCTCAAGCAAGCCAACAACCCAAACGCAGCACAGCCTAGAAACTATGCTAAGCATCGAGTTCTATCGACTTATCACGCATGCACCACGAATGCATGCGTCCGTGCTGGGAGAGAATGACCACACTGTGTGTCCAGGTCAGCTCGAACAAATTAGCTTGACCTGACGTGCTGGCTGGCAGCATGCACCGATGCAATGACTTTTTTGGTCTCACAAGTCTGATATATCGTCACTGGCAGAGCAGTTCTCCAGCATCGCAGCAGAAATTGATGCCATGGGAGCGCTCCTGCGCTTGCTGCGCCTCACAACACGCCACATTCCTTTGGCAGTAGATCCAATGCTCTTGCCAATCCATTTCAGCGGCCTCGGGGCGAGAGCGCGCCTGCGCCTTGCCTCTGGCATTGCTGATGCACACGCGGCCACCTTAGTCAGACGTGGAATGTGCAAGACAAGCAGCATTAAATATCTCAGCGTAATGTGCAGTCGTAACTTGTTCATCGTGGGCGCATGCATGTGACAGCTAGACCCCCGTGCTGACCCCTGCTGCAAACTTCAAATCATTCACACAATTGCTATTATTCATTTTTACTGCCTGCTTTGGTCTTCGTTGTCTCTTAGGCAGGTGATAACGAACCACTGCAGCCCACCGCTCACGAACACTAGTGCCAATGGCGGACGCGCAGCCTGCAGCAGCTGATAACGCACCTGAGCAGTTGGCTAAGGACATGAAAATCAAGTAAGTGGAACATGCCGCGATCGGTCAACCATTAGTTACAACTGCTGCCTGCTGTGTGCTGCTGTAGCATTTACAGTGTTCTGCTCAGCCCTACAGAATATGCAGCCCCTGAGCAGCTACAAGCATTGTATGAAGATCAAAAATGTTGACTCAACCATATGAAACGTCCCTGACATACCCAGCAGCCGATTCTGCAAGCAGTCATGCAGCAACCACTGTTGCCAGTGCAGTGTGGCGCACCTGGTACCTTCTTATAGCCATATCTTTGCACAAACGTACTGCTGATCACAGGGCACAGGTTTCTGAGCAGCCAGCAGCAGCAGTAGCAGATGAGGGGCCTCTTGTAAATGGCCTCACTCTGGATGAGCGCTTCCAGCTGTGCAGGTGGGATGGCTGTGCACGCTTGCTGCTTTGGTTTGACACAGATACAATATATTTATAGGAGTCTGGAATGTATAACTAAATTAAGAGATTGCACACAACATGCACCTCCAGCACACACTCAACTCCCTGTCGGTGAGAATCAAACTGCAATGCGTGCGTGCGCTTGGCCGTCCTGTTGCTGTCGTTGCCAGCACTTGTTCTGCTATGTTCCATGTTTTTCCCCAATGGCGCATGACACGGTTTGGTCTGAATTGTTAGCAGCAGCAGCGAGTGCGAGCAGCGGCAGCAGCAGCAGCAGGTTGCTCTTAGGCGGCTGTCAGCCTTCAGCAACGCTGCCAGCTGCTACGGCAGTTGCGGCAGCAATGTTTTCAAGAGGGAAGGACGGAAGTCTGGTTCATAACACTGTTGGCATGTTTGCAGCCTGCAATGTTAGCATTTGCAGGAGGCTGCTGTCAGCTCTCCTCCGTTGCAGCGCTGCACATTATCAGCGGATGCTCTCAGCTGGCGCCTTGGCAGGATGCACTATGCCACCATCATCAGTGCTCATTTCAGCTCGCGCAGCATCAGCAGTGGTTGAACCTGCAGAGCAGCTCTTTGAAGGTAGCTACAGGCGCCGTTCATTTATGCATGTCAAATGTGGGCGCGTCAGCAGCAGCAGCAGCAGCACCAGCACAGGGGCCTGAGGTTTGCTTGGTGGGAAGCATCACGTGCGGGGCCACGGGGACACAGCAAGGACCAGCAGCAGCTACATAAGCGTTGCAGCAGCAGAGCAGCAAATGAGCAATAGTTGTGCGTAATTGACCACCTACAGGAGCATTGGCAAAGAGTGTGTGACGGAGTTGGAGGAGAGGGTGACGGAGTCAGAGCTGCGTGAGCTGCATTATTGACATACTTGCTGCTGCTGCTGCTGCTTTTCCTGCTTCTGCTGCTGCTGCTACTGCCGTTGCTTGCGACATACAGGAGCATTGGCGAGGAGTCAGAGCTGCGTGAACTGCCGCTGCATCATTGATCACTGACAGACCTGCTTCTGCTGCTGCTGCTGCTGCTGCTGCTGCTGTCTCTTGTTATTCCTGCTGCCGCTGCCTGTTTCCCACAGGAGCACCGGCGAGGAGTGCGTCACAGAGTCAGAGCTGCGTGAGCTGCCGCTGCATCACTGACAGACCACCTGCTGCTGCTATTCTTCTGCCGCTGCTGCTGTCTGTTCTTTGTCTGCTGCTGCTGCTGCTGCTGCTGCCTTGTTGTCACAGGAGCATTGGCGAGGAGTGTGTCACAGAGTCAGAGCTGCGTGAGTTGCTGCGCCGCAAGCCCAACCCTGTGGCCTATGACGGCTTTGAGCCCTCAGGGCGCATGCACATTGCACAGGTGCGTGTGCTGTCAGCAGCTCTCTAGCAGAAAAGCAAGCAAAGACACCCGACCCCTGAATGCACATTGCTCAGGTGCGCGCGCTGTCAGCGTTCTGGCTGTTGTTGCAGCGCTTGTGGTTTTTTCAACACATCATGGGTAGCTAATGCATCCATCCACATACGACGGCTGTGAGCCCTCAAGCCGCATGCATATCGCACAGGTGCGTGAGTGATCCAGAACCAGCAGATCCAAAAGGTTGCACATCCAGATCCAGATCCAGCAGAGCCTACAACGGCTTTGAGCCCTCAGGGCGCATGCACATTGCTCAGGTGTGTGTAAAGACTGATGAAGGGTGAAGTGCTCGAGGCGTGCCGCTTCTTGTCAACATCTTGATCTGTTTGCTGCCCCTGTGTGTTCTTAACCAGGATATTACTGACTCCCTTTTTGTACTGCAAGGCGTGCTCAAAGCCATCAACGTGAACAAGCTCACAAAGTGCGTCGTGACATCCAAGTTCTGGGTGGCTGATGTTGTTTCAACCAAATGCGCTTCCTCCCACTCTCTCATCTTTACAATATTGTCACCCCCCAACAAGCAATCGTGCTTGTTAAATGCCCCGCTGGTTTGTTGAAATGGGGATCACTCACTCCTGCAATTGCCATTGTATTTTGCAGGGTGTGCTCAAGGCCATCAACGTGAACAAGCTCACAAAGTGTGACGTGACGTTCAAGTTCTGGGTGGCTGATTGAATTCAAGCAAACATATGCTCTGTTTGCTGCCCCAGTGTGTTGAAAACAAAGACATTGCTCATTCCCACTTGATTGCATGCTTTTATTGTAGGGCGTGCTCAAGGCCATCAACGTGAACAAGCTCACAAAGTGCGGCGTGACGTTCAAGTTCTGGGTTGCCGACTGGTTCGCGCAGCTGAACAACAAGATGGGAGGAGACCTGAAGAAGATCCAGACAGTGGGCCGCTACATGGTTGAGGTAAGTGGGAATATGTAATACAATGAGGGTGCAACATGTTCTGTTTTCTGGTCAAGGGTTGATGGGTTTGGCTGAATAACAAGATGGGCGGACACGACGAAGATCTGGACAGCTGCAGCGGGCCGCTACATGGTTGAGGTGACAAGATGTAACATGTGACAATGATGGTGTAACATGTTATGTTTGCAAGTTGATGATGGGTTGAACTGAACAATAAGTTGAACTGAACAATAAAATGGGTGGAGATCCAGAAGTTTCATCATGTTATGGTGAGGGTGTAACATGTTTTTCGCAAGGTGATGAAGGGTTGAACTGAACGAACGGATGGGCGGAGACCAGGCGACACAATTTCCAGCCATGTGCTGTTATTTGTGCGCTGCATGCGCATATGCAGGTGTGGAAGGCTGTGGGCATGGATCTGACCAACGTGCAATGTATCCACAGACATTAATCTCAGGCACCCCATGCTGATCATTTGCTTTCTTGTTTTTGTCTTGGCGTTGTGCGCATATGCAGGTGTGGAAAGCAGTGGGCATGGACCTGACCAACGTGCAGTTCATCAACAGCAGCGAGGAGATCAACAGCAGAGCAGACGAGTACTGGACGCTGGTCATGGACATCGGACGCCGCAACAACCTCAAGCGCATCATCCGCTGCAGGTGAGCTGGGGTTTACTGGGACCTGGGGTTTTTGGGGTTTTGGAGCTTGAACCCAGGTTTGCAGAGCAGACGAGTACTGGACGCTGGTCATGGACATCGGCCGCCGCAACAACCTCAAGCGCATCATCCGCTGCAGGTGAGCTAGCGAACCCTTGCAAGGTTCACCCAATTAGGAGCTCAGTATGTCACCAACAAGGGTCTTAGGGTCTAGGGTTTGAAAGCCTGAACCCCCATGGGAGGCTCAGACGCGGGGAGAGTAAGGACTTGACGCTGCTGCTGCTGCTGCTGTTTGTCTATTCCATCATGCAGCCAAATCATGGGCCGTTGGGAGAGTCAACACTGGCATGTGTGTAAAATCATGTCATGTTGCATATGCCATGTTTCTGCTTTGCCGCCAAATCATGGGCCGCGGGGAGATTGAATATTTGACAGCAGCGCAGATCATGTCCTGACGCTGCCGCTGCTGCTGTTGCTGCTGCTTCTATATTCAACTGTGCAGCCAGACCGTCCCGCTGGGGGGATTGAAGACCTGCATGTGTGTGAAGTCATGCCCTGACGCTGCTGCTGCTGCTGCATGTGCCGTGTTTCCGCTTTGCAGCCAGATCATGGGCCGCGGGGAGAGTGAAACCTGACTGAGCGCAGATCATGTCCTGACGCTGCCGCTGCTGCCGCCGCTGCCGCTGCTGCTGCTGCTGCTGCTGCTGCTGCTGCTTTTGCATGTGCTGCTTTGCAGCCAGATCATGGGCCGCGGGGAGAGTGAAGACCTGACTGCAGCGCAGATCATGTACCCACTGATGCAGTGCGCTGACATCTTCTTCCTCAAGGTAACAAAATAACATACGTTTTAACACCACGATAGTGACATGCTGCGTGCGCGCGGTTGGTTTGTGATGTTTGTGCATACTGCGGCAGTGTGCAGACAGCCCTCCTCTGCATGAAACCACAGGTTTGGCGTGTTTCTGGCAAGTGCTGTTCTTTGTTTGGCCCAGTAAGTGTGTCGTCTGCAGTGCGCATGTACCCGCTGATGCAGTGCGCTGACATCTTCTCCCTCAAGGTAACACAAATAACATATGTTATAACACCCCGATAGTGACCTGCCGTGTGCATGCTGTTGGTTTGTGATGTATGTACCTGTACAAACCTGAAACATAATACCGCGGCAAGTTCTGCTGCTGCTGCTGCCGCCGCTGCTGCTGTATGTCGTCTTGTGACAGGCCGACATCTGTCAGCTGGGCATGGACCAGCGCAAGATCGACATGCTTTCTTACATCATACTTAATGAGTGAATGCCTATTCACCAATCAGTTGCAGATGATCAATATATCACTGTCAGTGACCTCCCACACTTATCATCAACCATTGTAAACGCTGCCATTGTACATTTGTTGACACATTACCACAGGCCGACATCTGCCAGCTGGGCATGGACCAGCGCAAGGTCAACATGCTTTGCTTGGAATATCTTGCGACTGTTCGTAGGCCTCTTAACCTGCTGTTGCTTGGTGCTCTGCACACTGCAGGCTTGTGCCAGCTGGGCACCGGTCAGCGCCTCGTGGCGCCGCTTGTCACCTTGTTTTGCCGGCTTCATCTGGATGCGTTCTTCATTTGTACCGTGCTCTGTAGGCCGACATCTGCCAGCTGGGCATGGATCAGCGCAAGGTCCACATGCTGGCGCTACAAACAACCCGTACAAACCTACAACATAACAGCGCTTGACCATCTGCTGCTGCTTATCACAGGCCAACATCTGCCAGCTGGGCATGGACCAGCGCAAGGTCAACATGCTGGCGCTATCACCTCTGTCTGCGCTACAAACAACCTGTACCAAACAAAAAACATCATACCGCTTAACCTCTGCTGCTAAATGTCTTCTTGTGATAGGCCGACATCTGCCAGCTGGGAATGGACCAGCGCAAGGTCAACATGCTGGCGCGAGAGTACTGCGATGACATCAAGCGCAAGCTCAAGCCCATCATCCTGGGTCACCGCATGATGCCAGGCCTGCTGGAGGTACGCCTGGGGAACGCCTGGGAGCTTGTTGCTCCTTCTGTTTAGTGGTGGTGTGGTGTAAAGGAAGCTTACTCTTGCAATGATGATACTGTGGTTTTTGCTTGTAATCTGAAACTGTGGTTTCCTTGTCACTTCTTTGTGACGACATCAAGCGCAAGCTCAAGCCCATCATTCTGGGCCACCGCATGATGCCAGGCCTGCTGGAGGTACACAAATAACGTGGTCTATACATCCGCGCCTTCCGATCTGTGGTGTGAAGGAGGTTTGCTGTAACAACACTGTGTTGTGTATTGTTTATTGGGTGCCTTGTCTGTGTTGTGTGACGACATCAAGCGCAAGGCCCATCATCCTCGGCCACCGCATGATGTCTGGCCTGCTGGAGGTGAGGGGTGGGTCACGTTTGTGATGATTTTGTTCATGTTGACAAAACCGAGTACTGCAACGACATCAAATGCAAGCTAAAGCCCATCGCCCCCATGGTATCTGGGCTGCTGGAGGTGACACTTGTTATGAAGTGGTTTCGTGTGCGACCTGCTGTCAGCAGTGTTTGACTCCGTGCCAGCTGCTGCTGCTGCTGCCACGTCACACCTCGTTTGCCAAGAGAAGATGAGCAAGAGTGACCCCAACAGCGCCATCTTCATGGAGGACATGGCTCACACTGCTGCTGCTGCTGCTGCCACGTCACACTTATGTGAAACTGCAGGGCCAGGAGAAGATGAGCAAGAGTGACCCCAACAGCGCCATCTTCATAGAGGACATGGCTCACATTGCTGCTGCTGCTGCCATGTCACACTTTTTTGTGCGCTGCAGGGCCAGGAGAAGATGAGCAAGAGTGACCCCAACAGCGCCATCTTCATGGAGGACATGGCTCACACTGCTGCTGCTGCTGCCGCCATGTCACATTTATGTGAAACTGCAGGGCCAGGAGAAGATGAGCAAGAGTGACCCCAACAGCGCCATCTTCATAGAGGACATGGCTCACACTGCTGCTGCTGCTGCTGCTGCTGCCATGTCACACTTTTTTGTGCGCTGCAGGGCCAGGAGAAGATGAGCAAGAGTGACCCCAACAGCGCCATCTTCATGGAGGACATGGCTCACACTGCTGCTGCTGCTTCTGCTGCTGCCGCCATGTCACACTTATGTGAAACTGCAGGGCCAGGACAAGATGAGCAAGAGTGACCCCAACAGCGCCATCTTCATGGAGGACATGGCTCACACTGCTGCTGCTGCTGCTGCCGCCATGTCACACGTTTTTGTGCGCTGCAGGGCCAGGAGAAGATGAGCAAGAGTGACCCCAACAGCGCCATCTTCATGGAGTACATGGCTTACACTATTGCTGCTGCTGCTGCTGCCACGTCAAACCCTTTTGTTGCACTGCAGGGCCAGGAGAAGATGAGCAAGAGTGACCCCAACAGCGCCATCTTCATGGAGGACATGGCTCACACTGCTGCTGCTGCTGCTGCCATGTCACACTTTTTCCTTGCGCTGCAGGGCCAGGAGAAGATGAGCAAGAGTGACCCCAACAGCGCCATCTTCATGGAGGACATGGCTCACACTGCTGCTGCTGCTGCCGCCATGTCACATTTATGTGAAACTGCAGGGCCAGGAGAAGATGAGCAAGAGTGACCCCAACAGCGCCATCTTCATGGAGGACATGGCTCACACTGCTGCTGCTGCTGCTGCCGCCATGTCACACGTTTTTGTGCGCTGCAGGGCCAGGAGAAGATGAGCAAGAGTGCCCCCAACAGCGCCATCTTCATGGAGGACATGGCCTCTTCACACTGCTGCTGCTGCTGCTGCCGCCATGTCACACTTATGTGAAACTGCAGGGCCAGGAGAAGATGAGCAAGAGTGACCCCAACAGCGCCATCTTCATAGAGGACATGGCTCACACTGCTGCTGCTGCTGCTGCTGCCATGTAACCCTTTTTTGTGCGCTGCAGGGCCAGGAGAAGATGAGCAAGAGTGACCCCAACGGCGCCATCTTCATGGAGGACATGGCTCACACTGCTGCTGCTGCTTCTGCTGCTGCCGCCATGTCACACTTATATGAAACTGCAGGGCCAGGACAAGATGAGCAAGAGTGACCCCAACAGCGCCATCTTCATGGAGGACATGGCTCACACTGCTGCTGCTGCTGCTGCCGCCATGTCACACGTTTGTGCGCCGCAGGGCCAGGAGAAGATGATAAGCAGTGACCCCAACAGCGCCATCTTCATGGAGGACATGGCTCACACTGCTGCTGCTGCTGCTGCTGCTGCCACGTCACACATATGTGAAACTGCAGGGCCAGGAGAAGATGAGCAAGAGTGACCCCAACAGCGCCATCTTCATGGAGGACATGGCTCACACTGCTGCTGCTGCTGCTGCCGCCATGTCACACGTTTTTGTGCGCTGCAGGGCCAGGAGAAGATGAGCAAGAGTGACCCCAACAGCGCCATCTTCATGGAGGACATGGCTCACACTGCTGCTGCTGCTGCTGCTGCTGCCACGTCACACATATGTGAAACTGCAGGGCCAGGAGAAGATGAGCAAGAGTGACCCCAACAGCGCCATCTTCATGGAGGACATGGCTCACACTGCTGCTGCTGCTGCTGCCGCCATGTCACACGTTTTTGTGCGCTGCAGGGCCAGGAGAAGATGAGCAAGAGTGACCCCAACAGCGCCATCTTCATAGAGGACATGGCTTACACTATTGCTGCTGCTGCTGCTTCTGCCACGTCACACTTTTTCCTTGCGCTGCAGGGCCAGGAGAAGATGAGCAAGAGTGACCCCAACAGCGCCATCTTCATGGAGGACAGCGAAGGCGATGTCAATGTGAAGATCAAGAAGGCCTTCTGCCCGCCACAGGTGAGATCTAACAACACCACAACAACACTATTTATTATTGCTTCACATGTGCATGCTCATCGCAGAACCTGGGTGTTGGAAAAATAAGAAGGCCTTCTGCCCGCCACACGTGATGTACCATTATGTCAAGTGCGTACGCATCATGCACGTGTCTTGCACGCAAGTGTTCGTGGACGCATCTACAACGTTGTTTCCCTGGTTCAGCTGTCGCTGGTACTGCTGCGGCTGTGATGTCTGCTGGTGTGTGGGGGAGGGTTGTTGATTGCGGACACTACAAATGTGCTGACACTTCTTCTCTCTGCCTGCTGCATTCCCACATGAAAACAGGTCAGAGGGCAACCATGCATTGAGTACATTGAGCACATTGTGCTCCCCTTGCTGCACCTTTGTTTGGCATTGTCATGCATTGTCTGATGGTACACCCTGTGCTGTTCATGCTGTTTAGAATGGCAGAGAACACATGCTTACTGATTTGTTTGTTTCTTTTTGTTGCTCTGATCCTTTTGAAACAGGTCACACAGCGCAACCCCTGCATCGAGTACATCAAGCACATCGTGTTCCCCTTGCTGCAACGCATGTGTACTGAATGTTTATCTTGCCCGCTGCTCAATCAATTAAATAAACAGGTCACCGAAGGCAACCCCTGCATCGAGTACATCGAGCACATCGTGTTCCCCTGGTTCAGCAAGTTTGACCTGACGCGCAACGAGGCCAACGGCGGCAACAAATGCTACACAGACATGGCAGAGCTCAAGGCAGACTACAGCAGCGGCGCACTGCACCCAGGTGAGCGTTATGTAACATGTTACAATTGTATAAGGCTGTTAGGTTAGGGTTGAACAGCATATGCGGCAAAAAGTGCTACACAGACATGGCAGAACTCAAGGCAGACTACAGCAGCGGCGCACTGCACCCAGGTGAGTGTTATGTAACACGCTACAAGTGTTTGAGACTGTTGGGTTACGGACACTCAGCATCTGCGGCATCATCATCATCATCATGTTACCCATTAAGCCATAGCATCAACGCCATCGGCCCCGCGCCCCTCAGGAGCGGAAGAAAGAGGGAGCACTGCTCCATTGTGTTTGCAAATATTAGCATCTGCGGCATGTGTTACACAGACATGGCGGAACTCAAGGCAAACTACAGCAGCGGCGCACTGCACCCAGGTGGGTGTTATGTAACACGCTACAAGTGTTTGAGACTGTTGGGTTACGGACACTCAGCATCTGCAGCAAGTGTTACACAGACATGGCGGAACTCAAGGCAAACTACAGCAGCGGCGCACTGCACCCAGGTGGGTGTTATGTAACATGTTACCTTTGTTCAAAAGTGTTAGGTCAGGAATGGACAGCATACGCGGCAACAAGTGTTACACAGACATGGCAGAACTCAAGGCAGACTACAGCAGCGGTGCACTGCACCCAGGTGAGTGTTATGTAACATGTCAACACTCAGACTGTTAGGTCAGGGATGAGTCACACAGCATATGCCTCAATAAGTGCTTTCTCCAGAGCTTGCTGCAACCCGTTAACACAATGCAAAGCCAGTTGGCACAATGCCCCAGCTGTTAGCTGGGACAGCTAACAGTTGGTACTTACCCTACACGCTTTAACCAGTGTTTGTTGCTGCTGTTCCCTGCTGTGCAGCGGACCTCAAGCCGTCACTGTCGCGCGCACTCAACGCAATCCTGGAGCCAGTACGGCAGCACTTTGCAAACAACAAGGAGGCAGCAGCACTGCTGAAGCAGGTCCGCAGCTACAAGGTGACGCGGTAAAACCGCCGTAGCAGCAGCAGCAGCAGCGGAGGCAGCAACAGCAGTCATGGCTGCAGGTCAGATGCGCCTTGTAGTTACCTAGGCGCACTGCAGCAGCAGCTGTTGGGTTGATCAACATCAGCGCTAGTAGCGCTGCTGCTGGAATCTGCAACTGCTGCTTGTGGTCGACAGTAGCAGCAGCAGCAGCCGCAGGAGCAGCATCTTACCTCGACAAGTTTCAATTCAAGTTTGTGTCGTTTGCTGCACACGAAGGTTTCTAGTAGACCCTGGTGGCCACTTACAGGGGTTGCTGGACACGATCATGTACCCCTACCATCAGCCTGTGAGCTGCTACAACAACGCTGCCAGCTGCCACGTCATGGCAGCAGGCAAGTCGGCGCCGACTCAGAACAGCCGTTTCAGCATTGAAAGCTCCAGTGTTGTCGACAGACCACATTCGAGTGCGTTCTCGGTGTGCTGTACACGGTCGGGAAAATTGACGAACCCTAGCACTGCTGCTTTGGCTGATCCTGCGGCAAGCGCGGCGCCAGGTACGCGGCAGCATGAGCGGCAAACATCGACAAATGCAGCAACAACCGCAGGAAACTCGTGCAGTTACAGCCGATGAAAGCACCAGCGTCACCTGCACTCGACCCTGACTGACTAGGCCTCGCAGTGCAAAGCTCGTTGGAGCTGATGCATATGTTAGTCAAGGGTGTGACTGCAGCGCCCTGAAGCAGCACATATGTAACTCAACCGTCATCACTGCAGCTGTGTGCATCCCAACACCAACAGCTTTCCTTCGTCATCTTGCAGCTTGCTGCCATTAGGCAGGTCGACTGCCTGGACTAAAGCAACAGCTGCCTCGCAACTAATTTGCATGCCATGTGGGCCACATGATGCAGCAATCTTGGCATTATCGCTGAGATCTGTGCATCCCAACACCAACAGCCTTCCTTCATCATCCTGCGCCCACTTCATGGTGTATTGCCGTCCATTACCAGAGGGTGTGGGAAGGGACCCTCATCCCCCAGGGGCACTTGCAGCTGGCTGCCTGGAGAAACAACAGCTGCCTCGCAACATTTGCACGCCATGTGGGCCACATGATGCAACACCATTGGCATTGTCACTGCAGCTCTCTGCATCCCAACACCAGCAGCCTTCTTTCATCATCCTGTGCCCGCTGCACTGTGCATTGCCGGCCATCTGGTGTGATTGCAGCAGCTGTTTCAGCAGCTTTGAATCAGGCACAAATCTGAGTCAATCGACACCACATGAGTACCCAAGCGCGCAACAGTCTTGGCAATGTCACTGCAGCTCTGTGCATCCCAACACCAACAGCCGTCCTTCGTCATCCTGCGCCCACTTCACTGTGTATCGCCGTCCATCTCCTGAGGGGTGTGGGAAGGGACCATCCTCTCCCAGGGGAACCTGCAGCTGGCTGCCGTCTGGCAGGTCTACTGCTGTGCTGCTGCTGCCGTCTGCTGCTGCTGCTTCTAATTCGGCCTGCAATTGACGCAACAACAGACAAGAAGTGAGCAGGAGGGCAGCAATCAGAGAGCATCGGCTCGCCAGGGGCAAAGCCTTGCATTTGATGCGCAAGGAGTGGGAGTTGTAACAGCAATGAGAAGTGTGAAGCTACTGCCAGCGGCAACAAAATGTCACGCAACATGGCACCCTCGTTCCTGGGGACGTAAGCGACCAGGACGTTGCACTATCTGCCCCACCTTCCCTCATGTCTGCATCACAACCGACCGTCACGGACCTACGTCTCGGCACGATGCCCCAAGAGGAAATTCAAGTTCCCTCTTAAGCAACGTTGCGGTGTTCTCCTGCCTGCTTCACTATGGTCAAGAAGACTTCAAGTCTTGGAGGCTCCAAGATTGCCAGGCTGCACTGCACATCGTGCACCCCCAGCGAGCTACTGTGCTGCTCCAGCTGCCTCAGAAACAGGCTGCCTGGGGTTGAACCCTATGCCGCATAGTCACCCATGCAAAGAAGAGAATAAAAACTTGAGGGAATCTGTCACCTTTGCACCCAACGTTTGCAGGGCGTGGCAAGCCCTTCAGCCACTTCTAAAATCAACGACCAAGTTCACGTTCAAGCAATGCAGCGGTGTGACCCACCTGCTTCACTATGGTCAAGAAGACTTCCTCCAAGCTTGCCAGGCTGCACTGCACATCATGCACTCCCAGCGCGCTGCTGTGCTGCTCCAGCTGCTTCAGAAACAGTCCCAGCCGCCGCTGCTGCTGACACGGCACCAAATACAGCAGCCTGCCGGAGGCCTCTGATGCTGACTGTGCTGCTGCTGCTGCTGCTGGTGCAGAGGATGCTGCTGCAGTTGGTGCAGCTGCTTCACTGGTGGGATGTAAACCCAGGCCCTGCCTACAGCAGCGGACAGAGGGATGCCGAATGTAGCACACACCAATCCAGCACACAAATGTTTCAGAGGGTACGCCATGTTGCTGGCGGCGTGAAAATGGTTATGCACCTTCTGCATGGCAGCAGTGCATGGAGCGTTGGGCAGCAGCGAGCGCCAACGCGCCACACCCATGATAGACTTTAAATGTTGAATTTTTCTGGCAGCAGCTTGTACAACTCAAGTCGCTCGGGAAAGGCCTCACCAAAAGAACTGCTTGATGTTATCTTATATCATACCCTGGATTATATTTCATACGCCTGGCATTTACAAGGGGTTCATCAAGGCAGAAATGCAGCGCTATGCTGTTAGTACCACACTGCCAGCAGAGTTTCAACGCATCAGCAGCCTGTTTAAGAATAAGGTGCTAGACAGGTGATACCCAGCGCGCCAGCTGCCAAGCTGTTTTAATGCTGTTGATCATGAATGACGCACTGTGCTGCTGAGCTGCCTGCAAGGTGCACGGCAAGGCCTCACCTGAAGAACTGCTTGATGTCATCAAGCTTGCCGCTGCTGCTGCTGACTTGGGGCGTCTCATGTCCCACAGTACCTTGAGTCAGCGCTGGACCGTGTGCTGCTGCTGCTGCTGCTGGGTTGTCCTGCTGGCCTGCTGGGCTGTGATGGATTGACAGCTGCGGCAGAAAGAGGCGTGTGTGTTGCAGCGTATATAAAATGACCATGGCAATGTGTGGATATATGCGGTTCAAGTTGTGCTTCAGCTGTGTGCTGCTGCCACTGGCAGGTCCACATCATAAGCCATGATGCAGAAATATATTAGCCAAGTCAAGCAGATGAAACCATGCAAAGCCACCTGTGATTGCAGTACGCACCTGGTAGCGTGAGCCAAATTTGTGCTTGAGGCAAATGCTGCTGCCGGTTGCCCGCAGCCGTCCCCGCACCATTATTGCAATCCTATCGCCTAGAACATCTGCCTCCTCTGCGCTGTGCGTTGTGAGCATTCTATATTAGAATATGTGCACGCGTACTGCACCACACCACTAGTGGTTGGTACGTATAAAATAAAACTGAGTCACCTGGATGCAGCATCTGTGCACATACCTGGTAGCCAGACCCTAGTTTGTGCTTGAGCCGTATGCTGCTGCCAATTGCCCGCAGCCGCCCTCGTACCATGATAGCGGCCCTGTCACATGATATATGGTCCAGCACATCTGCCTCCTCCGTGCTGTGCTGTCAACATCCAAAACAATGTGCGCACGTACTGCACCAAACTGCTGGTGGTTGCTACTACAAACACGCATACGGAATGCTGAGTCATGTGGAAGCGACGTCTGTGCACGAACCTGGTAGCCAGAGCCAAGCTTGTGCTTGAGCCAGTCGCTGCTGCCGATTGCCCGCAGCCGCCCGCGCACCATGATGGCGATCCTATCGCCCAGCACGTCTGCCTCTTCCATGCTGTGCGTTGTAAACATCCAAAACAATTTGCACGCTACTGCACACTACGTGGCATTCACTCTGCTGCAGCAACTGCACACGGGCTCTTACCTGATAGCCTGACCCGAACTTGTGCTTGAGTCGAATTCTGCTGCCGATTGCCCGCAGCCGCCCCCGCACCACAACGGCTATCATATTGCCCAAAGCATGTTCATGAAGTTCAGAAGTCATCAGAATCAGTCACAAACTTCAACAGTCCGCAGCCGTCCCCGCAGCTTAATGGCTTACCTGGTAGCCTGAGCCAAACTTGTGCTTGAGCCGAATGCTGCTGCCAATTGCCCGCAGCCGCCCCCGCACCATGATGGCGATCCTATCGCCTAGCACATCTGCCTCCTCCATGCTGTGCGTTGTGAGCACGATTGCTCGACCCTGTTTTGCCTCTTGGATGATGTCCCACACAGCTCGCCTGCTGATAGGATCCATGCCTGCAAAACAGCACAAAAACAGCACAGAACAAATGAGACACCAGCCTTTGAAGCATCTCAGCCAGACTGAATTCAGCGTCTCCGTCTAATTTCGGCAGCGTGCCAAGAAACCACGTGATGCTTGAGTAAAGGGGTTAGGCGAATTTTGCACTACTACACCCAAAGCAAACATGCATAGGTTCGACCCCCATGCATGCAAGCCGAACTTCACAAGCGTCTCCAGCGCCACAAACAA
Source organism: Tetradesmus lagerheimii (assembly GCA_902809745.2). NCBI lineage: Eukaryota > Viridiplantae > Chlorophyta > Chlorophyceae > Sphaeropleales > Scenedesmaceae > Tetradesmus > Tetradesmus lagerheimii. The sequence goes on along the minus strand of CADDIJ020001410.1, from coordinate 12,796 downwards.
GTTTCTTGCGACTGTCTGGGTACAGCTGCATCAATGGATCGATTGTTACTTTTTCAAAACACCTTACCTCGTGATGACTCATCCGGGTTGACGATACTGGTGTTTCCCAGCAACGCAATGGCCACACTGAACCGCCGCCTCATGCTGCCAAAAGAAATAAACAATATTCAAACAGTATTAAAATTATATATTCTGTCCTGGTTCAGGAGGAGGGAAGAGAGAGGGTGGGGGCAGGTGGGGCAAAGGGGAAGAGGAACAAGAGAGGGGTCGAATAAGACAAAGGGATCGGTCCAAGCACAGAATCGACTTAAATACATAATCCAATACCTCGTGTCGGCTCATCCAAGTAAACGATCTTGGGGCCTCCCAGCAGTGCAATAGCCACGCTCAGCCGTCGCTTCATGCCGCCTATGTAACAAGAAATAATAAGAGTAAATATAACCGTACGTAAAGAAGTAGTATAAATAGGACAATGAAAAATAAAATAAAGGATATCATCAAAGAATACACTACAATCAGTCAAATTCAATACCTTGTGTCGGCTCATCCAGGTAAAGGTTGACACAAAAGTAATGGTCAAATTGGGTGTTTTACAGCAAGTCTGCAACAGCAGACATACCAAACATTCATATGTTCTGAAGCAGAGCTAGGACAGCAATGCCATGCATGTCTACTTCAAGATCCTAGCTGCACAGATGAAACCGAGTCAGCCATCATGACCCAGCATAGCACAGAAAATGCCATCACCAGCAGCCTGGAGATGGCCTGAAAATGCCTCTTTTTGCATGCCAAACAAACACAGCAGCTTCAACAGCAGGATGCCTGCCAACTACTCTGAGCAGCCCCATCCTGGAACCTATAAATGATGTGCTTTTGCCCTGCATGCACTGCTGTGCCTGCAACACCCTCAAGCAGCAGATGCCAGCCCAAAAGCAACAGCACAACAAACAGCACAGCCAGCAGCACAGCAAAACCACAGCAGAACACAAGCATCAGCCTCACACACACACAGGGGCATGCAGCCAGAACTGTCTGCATGCCACTGCAGCAAAAGAGAAGGGCTCTTGGTTTACTGCTGCGGCTGCGGCTGACGGCTAAGGCTAAGGCTAAGGCGCGCGCGTGGTATTTGCCGTATGAGAACAGCAGGAATTGAACGTGCGCTCACATGGATCACACGCCACCACGCTACCACTATGCCATTGGGACACCTAGCACAGATTGCACTAACATATGTATTATCGATACAAAACACCGAGCTCATTGAAGTAACACTGAGACTCTGATGGCAAAAACGATGTTGCGCGTACTTTTGTGTCAACCTTTGCCCCAAAACCCTGAAACACAAGCGCTGCGCTGCCGCCACCATGCAAAGCTCAACCTTGGACATACATGCTGCTCAGCACAACCCTACTAGTAGCCAGTGTGACCGCCCCTGCGTGCAATGCAAACTGCCTTCCTGGTGGCAATGCTGTCCATCAGGTTTTGGCACATGGACAGCGGCATGGAAGCCCAAATGGTCTGCGCTGCTTGCCACATCTCATCCAGGCTAGCATACTGCTGTGCATACAGCTGCTGCTTGAGCCAAGCCCATGCATTTTCAATGGGGTTCAGGTCTGGCGAGTAAGGCGGCCAGTCTGCAATGATGCGTCTGCCGTTAAGGCTCATGAATTCAATAGTGCTGCCAGCCGTGTGCGGACTAGCACCATCAAGCAAGTACACCCAATCATGCACACCTGCTGCACTGAAAATCTCCTCCGCACCGGGCTGCAGCTCCTCCCACAGCACATCCTTGAACTCCTCTGCACCCACACCAGTGTGCTGCACCTTCACCTTCAGCTTCTTGTCATACTTGAAGTACTTCTTGGGGTGCCCTGTGCTGCCAGTGACGCGGATGAGATGGGTGACACCATACTTGGTTACGCCAGCATACACATGCAACTGCTTGCCCTTGACAGGCTTGCAGGCAACTGGCTTGGTGCCCTTCTCGACCCACTTCTTGTGCCGGCGTGGGGTGGAGCTCAGGGTGAGGATGGTGCTGTCGATGGCTATGATGCGGTCACTGTCATGCTGCTGCTGACAGAACGCAGTGCGCTTCTGCTTAGTTGCGCTGGTTAAGATGGGCTGCTGCTGCACTGGCGCAAAGTCTAACACATTCTTGACTGCCCTGAGCACGGTCTGAGTGCAGATGCTGCTAGCTATGGTGCCCTGCTGCTTAAGTACTGCTGCTGCCTTTGCTGCTGACTGGTGTTCCAGCACTGCTGCTGCTGCTGCTTTCACCTGGGCTGCATTGAGTGCCTTGGGGCGGCCTGAACGTGGCAATGCAGACACGGATCCACGCCTTTTGTACTTGACTAGCTGTGCCTTGATGTATCGAGTGGGATAACCGAGAACTCGCGCTACTGCTGCCACGTCGAACTTCTTGGCTTTGAGGGCAGCGAGAGTAGTCTGGCGTTTGATTTCAAGTTCAGCAGCCGTGCGCCTCTTAGCCATCTTGTCAATGTGCAACTCTTGAGCTATCGTGCTGCTGTGTCGAGCGACCATGAATAGCAGCAGCAGCAGCTGAAGGGTCACTGTGACAATGTTCTTACCATAGCTACGCGTTTAGACAAAACGGCGAGCTTTAACACAAAGAATACGTCAATACAAACAGCTTTACGTAACGTATGCGAGCTGTAGTCACCGCTTCACGATGTACTGGCCTGACAGTCTCCACTGGTGACAAGTGCTGCAGGCAGCCAGGCTGGATCCTGCATTGGAGTCACCCTGAAGGCATTGCCTGAAAAATCAACATGCCATAATCCTGAGCACATAACTTTCAAATACAAGTCTTTCTTGTTAATTTACAGCGATTTTAGCAGCACAGAGCTTACATTCAAGCCATGTACAGCTGCAATGAACTTGGCATACTCAAACTACTGCTTTGTAGGCCTAATCAGGCCAGATGCTGCTGCCACACTGCAGGCAGGCACAAACTGAGCACATGCTGGCAGACCCCACACACTAGGTGCCAACATACTGGAAGGCTGGAGACAGATTCATTCAGCAAGGGGATGAAAGTGAACTGGAACCATTTTGCATCAATTCAGCAACAGTGCAGTGGCCATGCTGAAAAGCCTGGATTTCCTGCAAGCTGCTGCAGCAGCATTTTGTGACTAAACAGCCAAATGAATGGCAGGCACATCTTTGAGGCAGACAGGTCAGCCCATAGGTTGCATTGATGCCACAATCTCAACTGCATCTTGTCACATGCAGAAACCAGCCCTCTCCAATGTTTGGTTCAAATGTTTAGACGACACTGGGGTCTCCCAGCAGCGCAATGGCCACGCTCAACTGCCGCTTCATGCCGCCGCTGAATATAATAAATTGTATATAAAAATATGTTCAATATGTACAAATATATGGTAATGATAAAAATGTAGAAAATGTAAATAACAAAGTTCAATACCTCGTGTCGGCTCATCCAGGTAGACGATCCGGGGTTCTCCCAGTAAAGCAATGGCCACGCTCAACCGCCGCTTCATGCCGCCGCTGAAAATAATAAATTGTATATAAAAAATATGTTCAATATGTACAAATATATGGTAATGATAAAAATGTAAAAAATGTAAATAACAAAGTTCAATACCTCGTGTCGGCTCATCCAGGTAGACGATCCGGGGGTCTCCCAGTAAGGCAATGGCCACGCTCAACCGCCGCTTCATGCCACCGCTGTAGCTGCTGCTGCGCACGCCTGCCGCTTCAGTCAGCTGCACACGCGACAGCAGCTCATCTGCCTGCTGCGGTACCTGCAGGCACAAAGGCAGCAGCATACGCCAAGGTTTGTGTGTTTTTGACTGAAAGTTTTTTAGGCCAATTGCAAGGGATGCCGCCTCAGTCAGCTGCACACGCCACAGCAGCTCATGCGCCTGCTGCGCTACTTGCAGGCACATGTGTGTGAGTGAGTGAGTGAGTGAGTGAGTGAGTGAGAGAGAGAGAGTGAGTGTGTGAGTGAGTGGGTGAGTGAGTGAGTGAGTGAGTGAGTGAGTGGGTGAGTGAGTGAGTGAGTGAGTGAGTGAGTGAGTGAGTCAGAAAGGCAGCAGCAGGTGCAAAGGTTTGCGTGTATCGCTGAACATTCCAGTCCAAATCCAGGGTTCCAGTTCACATCACACATACACCTGCCGCCTCTGTCAGCTGCACACGGCACAGCAGCTTATGCGCCTGCTGCAATAGCTGCAGCCACAAAGTCAGCAGCAGCAGCAGATGCAAATGTTTGTGTTTGTATGACTGAACATCTCACTATATATCACATGGTGCGCCGGCCGCTTGTGTCAGCTCACTCAATGGCTAAATACTGGGTACACAGCACATAACAGAACCAGAACCCACCTGGTCAAATGACAGACCCTTGACTAGTTTGTAGAGTATCAAGTGCTCCCGGCCACTGAGCTGCTGCCACAGCACGTCAAACCGTTTTGCCCTCAGTGAGGGCACACTCCCATGATTGGCCTCATTTATTTTGATGCTGCTTCTCGGCTCAGTCAATGGCTACTAGTGTTGAAAACTGATCAAACAGCAAAATAACAGGAACACGGCAGTCCTAATGAGCACCCACCTGGTCAAATGACAACTCCTTGACTAGTCCGTAGATCATCAAGTGCTCCCGGCCACTGAGCTGCTCCCACAGCACGTCAAACTGAGGGCACACTCCCATGATTGGCCTCATTCATTTTGATGCTGCTTCTCAGCTCAGTCAATGGCTACTAGTGTTGAAAACCGAACCAACAGCGAAATAACAGGAACACGGCAGTCCTAATCAGCACCCACCTGGTCAAATGACAACCCCTTGACTAGTCCATATATAATCAGGTGCTCCGGGCCGCTGAGCTGCTGCCACAGCACATCAAACTGAGGGCACACTCCCATAAGGCTCCTCATTCCCTCCGATGCTGCTTTTCAGCTCAGGCAATCGCCAGAATACTGGGCACACAGCACATAACAGAACCAGCACCCACCTGGTCAAATGACAGCCCCTTGACTTGTCCGTAGAGTATCAAGTGCTCCCTGCCACTAAGCTGCTGCCACAGCACGTCAAACTGAGGGCACACTCCCATCAGAGGGCGAACACAGTCCAACCCGCCTTCGCTGCTTATAGCGTGGTTGTAAATCAAGGCGTCACCGCCGGTGAACGGCAGCACACCTGGACACAAAAATGGCACAGGAGAAAGAGTTGATACATGCAAACCACTTGGAGGTTCGAGAAAGAAGCAAATGCGACAGCACATCAAACTGCAGGCACACTCCCATCAGAGGCCGAACACAGTCCGGCCCGCCTTGCTGCTTATGGCATGGCCATAGATCAGCGCATCACCACCAGTGAACGGCAGTACACCTGGAAATAAGAGAATGCACAAGATACAGGGTTCAGGTATGCAAGCCACACGTGAAGAAGCAAGATCAGTGAAACAGCATGTACAGCACGTCAAACGGAGGGCACACTCCCATCACAGGGCGCACACAGTCCAACCCGCCTTCGCTGCTTATGGCGTGGCCGTAAATCAAGGCGTCACCGCCGCCGCTATAAGGCAGCACACCTAGACACAAAAATGGTACAGGAGAAGGGTTGATACATGCAAACAACTTGGAGGTTTGGGAGAGAAGCAAATGCCACAGCACATCAAAACTGTGGGCACACTCCCATCAGAGGCCGCACACAGTCCATCCCGCCTTCGCTGCTGATGGCATGGCCATAGATCAGCGCAACACCGCCGGTGAAAGGCAGAACACCTGTGCGTTGTGCAACAATGAGGAACAGTGCTAATGTCAGTGTACACAGCATGACACGATATGTTCGCACTTGACAAATATAGCCTAAAACATGTTGAGCTGTACAGCTGTCTCACTGCCTTGGCCGGTCTGCGGGGGTTTGAGCACGCTCTTGACTGCTGTCAACCGCACAGCTAATGAGTCTACAAGCAGTGCATTGCCCAGCAAGGCAGCGTTCGAGGTCAGGTGCAGTAGAGCCCCAGACCATCACACATTTTGAAGGATGTCAGCACGGCCCCCTTACCTGTCAAGCAGTTGATGATGGTTGTTTTGCCAGCTCCGTTGGGCCCAAGCAGACACAGCAGCTGACCCTTTATAAACCAAAAGTTACCTTACTTTTTGATGTAATAAGTTACATGAGCTACCGCGCCGCAACACGCTCATGACAGTACAATATGATGGAAGTTACATGGGAACCCACACCCGCTTGGGGAGCCCATGACAGGCTCATTGGGCAGATAAAACTGCTTCTCACCTGTCAAGCAGTTGATGGTGGTTGTTTTGCCAGCTCCGTTGGGCCCAAGCAGGCACAGCAGCTGACCCTCTGTTATACCAAACCAACTGCCAGCAACAGCAGCAAAGCCGCTCCTGCTGCTGCTGCTGCTGCTGGCAGATGTCTCTTTTCTCCTGCACTTGAAGATGCTGGCGATCGTTGCTCTCAGCTGCCGCCGCGGAGGCTTGAAAACCTTGCACAAGCCGTAGAGCTCAGCAGCATAGGCAGGGCTGTCATCCTGCTGCTGCTGCTGCTGCACTGGCTCAGTGCCTGCATTGCACAACACATAGTGCCTCATTCGCTTGCTGGCCGCGTATTCACGAAAGCCGCAGTATGATTGTCCTTACAGCAGCACGGTTGATTGTCAAAGGGGCTATTCAACAGTCAGCAAGTGTCTGTTGCAGCAAAAGTGCAGCAACATGTGCGACATACAACCCAAAATCAGGTGTTATCCGCTGCAGCAAGTACTTGCCTTTCCTCTTCTGCACCATTCTGCTGCACACAACCGGTCACACAGCCCGTTACCCAATGCGCATTTCTTGGCTTGTTTTTCAGAGCTATTGAACATGTAATGTGCGGCTGCTCTTCAACCAGCAGCTGCCACTGAAACAATATACTTCCTTGTCTCCTATACAGTCTTGCGATGACCATCACTGTACACCAGGTACATTCCCAATTAGGCAATACCGTCAGCACAACTCGCCTGTTCTGTGCAGCAGTAGCTCTCTCATCCCTGCTTTTCTCATACAGGATGTTCGGTTGTTGCATACAATGTAACACCAGACATCTTCCCCTTTAGACGATACGGCCAGCGCAAATCACTTGTTCTGTGTAGCAGCAGCTTCCTCATCCCTGCTTCCTCTGCTGCCACATCACCGTCAACTGACAGACCAGCAGCAGCAGCAACTTCGATCATTGCCGCATTGACTATTAATAATCTTCCAATGACCCATCACTGTACCACAACATGACATGGCAGTACCGCCAGCACAACGTACCTGATCTGTGCACCAGCAGCTCCCTCATCCCTGCTTGTCTCATACGTGATGTCAAGATGCCGCATCACTGTACGCCGGGTATTTTCCACAGTAGACACAAACAATATCAGCAATACGGCCAGCGCAACTCACCTGTTCTGTGAAGCAGCAGCTTCCTCATCCATGCTTCCTCTGCTGCCACATCACTGTCAACTGACAGACCACCGGCTGCCGCCGCAGCAGCAGCGGCAGCACTGCTGTTCACACCCGCCTGCTCACTGTCAGCACTATGCTGCTGCTGCTGCTGCTGCTGCTGCAGCAGGACTTTCTGTAGTGCTGTCACTGCATCAGCTGGCTTGGGCCGCCAGTAGTGGCTGCTCAAGGGGTACCAGAATGGCCGCCGGGTGCCCAGCTGCAAGCAAAACACAAAATTAGGCAAGGAAGAAATTCTCGCACATAAGACTCAAAAGGGCGAAACACACTATCGGGCTGGACTCAGTCTAAATTTAGGTGTCAGGAAAGCCACACAGCAAGGAGGGGTACCAGCAGATTATTGGAGCCGCGGTGCGTACGTGGTTTGGCAGCAGGTTGGACAGATACACTGCCAGCGCCCAGTACACCGATACAAAAAAGGCAGCAAGGCCCAACAAGAAGCTGGAACCTTGCATTGCTGTGTTGGCTGTTTTGTAACGTCACAACACGCACAAGGCAAGGACAGTGTGGCTGATGTCACAACACGCACAAGGCAAGGACAGTGTGGCTGATGTCACAACACGCACAAGGGAGCTCAGAGTCACACAGCAAGGCCTTACCTGGTTTGGCAGCACGTTGGACAGGTACACTGCCAGCGCCCAGTACACCAGCCACTGACACAGCAGGGTGAGGTACACCTGCGGCAGCAGCAGCAGCAGCAGCAACAGCAGCAGCAGAAGCAGGGAGTTCAATGCAACCTCCAAATTAGTGTAACTTGAGCAGGCGCTGTGAAAAGCCACAACATGTGCTGATAACACACCTTTCTTACAGTGTAGTGAATAGCAATGTCGCAAGGTGTACTGCCTGCAGTTTTTTTCGGACACGCCAGCGCTGCACAGCTTCAGCCCTGCCTGCTGCTCTCCGTAAGATTTGTGTCCTAATAAGAGCGTAAATGTTTGTAACTTGTAACGTCTGACACCCCAGTGCTGCAAAGCGCACCTGCTGCATGGTCAGGGATAGCAGCACACGCCTGTCATGGTCAGGGGTAGCAGCAATGTCACATGTACAGTACTGCCTGCAAGTTTTCCGGTGAACATGCCAGCACTGCACAGCGCATTGTTGCATTGGGAACATGCAGTTGTAGCTCCTGTCATGGTTAGGGAGAGCAGAACTGTCGCTAGGTGTACTGCCTGCAATTTGTTTTCGAAACACGCCAGAGTTGCACAGCGCACCTGTTGCATTGGGAACATGCAGTTGCTCCTGTCATGGTTAGGGAGAGCAGAACTGTCGCTAGGTGTACTGCCTGCAATTTGTTTTCAAAACACGCCAGAGTTGCACAGCGCACCTGTTGCATGGGGAACATGCAGTCGTAGCTCCTGTACACATTTCGAGGTTCGTATGGAGCCTGAAGATCGGGATTTGGCTCATACCTGCAATGCAACATGACACAGTCTTGTTGTTTTTGGCCTGGTCATGATGTCTCTCGTACAGGAACAGCGAGGCGCATACGAGACTTGAAGATCAGGGTGAGGCTTCTTTCGGCAACGTAGAGTTCGTTTAGTTTGCCTTTGAGTTGATTGGCATGACGTTGTGCTGAAAGGTGTCCTGCTTCACAGGGGCTCAGCTGCCAGTTCCCCATACAAAGCGCATCACAGACCGCTGCTTTCAGGAAATGATTGTAAAGCAACGACCCGCTACACGAGAGGTCAGCTGCCTGTGTCCCAAGGAACTGCATCCTAGATGCCTTCAGCCAAGGATGTACTTTACGGCAACAGCCCACCTGCAATAGCTGCTCAGTTGCCCCCAATGCAGCCCAGGATCTGCAGCTGTCAGTGTAGCAGCGTTCAAATCCCTTATACCCTTGGTCAGCGGGTTCCAGGGCATAAGGTTGAACACCCAGAACAAAACCCTGCCCCAGCGGCTGGTTTTTGAATAGTACGAATTCGGCGCATATGGGTTGTTGCTATCTCCCATGACAAGGATCGCAGCCTGAAACATCCAGCCGACGATGAACATCCCAAACCCTAGGTAGACCGCAGATTGGGTTTTGCGGACTAGGGTTGAGAGGGTATAGCTCAGGACGGCCATGGCTAAACCGCAGAGCCAGAAGAGGATTAGCAGGATGCCGAAGTCGTTGTTCTTGAAGAAAGGAAACTGTAAGATGATACCTGCAGCAGCATTTGGGCGCAGAACAGCAATGTCTTATGCAAAGTGGCCACATGTACACTGCAAAGTTCAGGGTGTACATGCCACAGCTAATCCACCAAGGCCACAGCTGATCCTGCTAATCAACATGATGCGGCTGCGCCCTCACCCTACACTGTGAGCAGCAGCTTGGCGCGTAATACAACAGCTAGTTTTTACCATCTTGGGGTGTACCCCAACAGCTAGTTTATGCCATCTGAACATTCTGCTGACATCATCCGAACTGGTAAGGATCATGCGGCTGCGTGCTTACCTGACACGGTCAGCAGCAGTGCTGTCACAAAGGCGACCCGCCCATCAAAGGCCATCCAATGGATGCACATGTATGGCACATACTAAAGGATCAGCCTTTGCTGCTTTTTAACGTTACCTGATACCGTGAGCAGCAATGCTGTAAAGAAAGCCATCAGCCCATCAAAGGCCATCCAGCTGGTCCAATAGGAAGAGTCGCGCATGCCCATCGTTCGTAGCGCCAGGCGCAGCCCACTCTCAGCTTCTCCCACCAAGCCACTGATCTGCAAATGCCATAAATGTGTAAGGACACAATGATTTTCAAAGAAGCAGTGTGTCGCGCATGCCCATTGTTCGTAGCGCCAGGCGCGAACCGCTTTCAGCTTCCCCACCAGGCCACTGATCTGCCAATGCGATACAATGGCGTGAAGAACACAACGATATTTAAAGCCTCAATCTGTCATGCATGCCCAATTTTTGTAGCGCCAGGCGCGAACCGCTTTCAGCTTGCCCCACCAGGCCACTGACCTGCGAATCAAAACGAAAGGGTGTAAAGCATGCAATGGTTTATGTGCAAACTGCTCCTTGATCTTCTCACGCAAAGGAACCACTCTGCTATCAGGTACATGCACTTGCGAGTCGCAACCAAGCATCAGGCTGGCAGATATGAAGACCGTCGATATCTGTCTTTGCAGCCGCACGCCTTGTGCATGCCCTTTTACCAACAACAACACCGGTTGCACGCACCTGTGACACGCAGCCAAACATAAGGCTGGCAAAAATGAAGACTGCCAGTATCTGCCCTTGCAGCTGCATCCCACCAGACTCCAAACTGGGATGAGGAAACTTTCCCAGCCGAGGGCGCCACTGCACAGCTGCATCGTCAGCCCTACCACTGGACCTTGTTAGTAACATGTTATTTTCTGAAAACGACATGTCAGTGCTGCTGTTGGCGTAGAGCTGTGCGATGGCGCGGCCGACTGCATTGATCATTGGCACGGCGAAAAAGTTTACGGGGTCCTGGAAACTGCCCTTGAAGTATTTGACCGTGGAGTTGGACTGCAGCACGTAGCCAACCGACTGGTTGCTGAAAACGGTGAAGTGCACTGCACCCAGAGCACCTGCAACACAGCAGCAGGGGATGTTGAGCATGACAAACTTTCAAAAGCAGCTCAATATGAGCAGCATCAGCACGTAGCCCACAGACTGGTTGCTGAATACTGTGAAGTGCACTGCACCCAGGGCACCTGCAACACACCCAGGGCACCTGCAACACACCCAGGGCACCTGCAACATACCCAGGGCAGCTGCAACACACCCAGGGCAGCTGCAACACACCCAGGGCACCTGTAACACACCCAGGGCACCTGCGACACACCCAGGGCACCTGCAACACACCCAGGGCACCTGTAACACACCCAGGGCACCTGTAACATACCCAGGGCACCTGCAACACACCCAGGGCACCTGTAACACACCCAGGGCACCTGTAACATACCCAGGGCACCTGTAACATACCCAGGGCACCTGCAACACCTGAAATCTGCAACAATCCCAGGGCACCTGCAACATACCCAGGTGGGCACCTTGCACAATCAGGGCAGCTGCAACACACCCAGGCACTCCAGCATACCCAGGGCACCTGTAACACCACCCAGGGCACCTGCACGACAACCCAGGGCACCTGCAACACACCCAGGCACGCGCAACACACCCAGGGCACCTGCAACACACCCAGGGCACCTGCAACACACCCAGGGCACCTGCAACATACCCAGGGCACCTGTAACATACCCAGGGCACCTGCAACACACCCAGGGCACCTGCAACACAGCAGCAGCGGATGGCCTCAGGCATGACAAATCTCAAAGAGGCAATCAGCAGCATCAGCACTTGCAGCAGTGGTGTCAGAATCTGCAGGCTGCAGACAATATATTCACAATACATGCCCTACTCCAACAGAAATTGGAAACCTCAGGCAGAGGCCAACGTGAGGCTCATAGGGGGCAACAATGAAAGGCTCAGAGGGACTCATAGGGGGAGCCCAAGAAGCAAACTATGTGTCGGTATGTTTTCATGATGGTGAACGAAGGTATCCAGCTCCCACCATCAGGTTGTGCCATCATGTACTCATCCAGCTGGCTGCAGGCCCAGCCAATCACAGCATCCAGATAGAAAAACGATGTTCTTCAAAAGGAATAATTAAACAATGTGTTTTCACCGTCCGGGTGTGCCATCATGTACTCATCCACTTGGCTGCGAGCAATGCAAGTGAAGGCACCCAATTTGTAGGAATAGGAGGAATAGGAACTACGCAACAGTGCTTTGGTGGGCTCTGTGCGTAAGTTTATGGGCCAAGGCAGCCGAAGCGACTATCAGCGATCCAGGGCCGTTACTCTCTAAGAGCAACCCCCGGCACGCCCGGTTTTCCGCTAGGATAGTCGGGTCATCTGGGCCCTACCAACCATTTCTCTATGGAATGGTGGCTTATGGCCCGACCCTTTGCCTTACCTTCAGGGGCGCCCGTGGGAGTCAAGCGTGCATGCACCTCGGTGGATCACGTTAACTACCTTCTACCCCATACGCGCCTTCCTACCGAGCATAGCCCGTACCAGTTTTTAGCGCTTTGCCCCCCATTTCATCGGTTAGCACAGTAGGAATGAGCCTACCGCCACTGGTTCCTAACCGCGAGGGGGCGACACCGCCGGGATATGAACCCACCCAATTTGTAATTAACAAAACCATGTGTCTATTCTAAACTAAATTTCTTTTTCTCACCGTCGGGGTGTGCCATCATGTACTCATTCACCTGGCTGCGGTTTTGCAGGCCCAGAACCCTGCTGGCTGGAATGGGTGGGTTGTTGCTGGTGCGAATGCTGCGCACTACCTCCTGCAT